>APFE030523906.1:281781-322019 GCA_000404065.3 Pinus taeda | reverse complement strand
TCTTCACCTCATGAAAAGCTTAGATCACCCAACACTATGATATTGCACCAGGAAACCAACAACACTTCCTTACAAGATACAAGATTCCAGCCTTTGGATCTCTGGGATGAGGGATACATATATAGATGATTGTAAGAGGGTGAGTCAGCTTCTGGGATTTTGATTAGTGTCCTCTCTCTGATAGTCCTTGATTCCACTTGGAGATTGATGATCTCTTACTCATCCTTGGGTGAATATCAGAGAGGAAAGTGTCACAGGAGAAGTTTCTGGAAGATTCCATGATCATCCACCTTGCAAATTGTCTCTGCCACTTGTCTACTCTCGCCCATCGCACCCTACAGAAGGGATTTCCAATATGCATCACACTTTTTACACTAAGCAGGTGAGATGCATCACACCCTTAGCACTAGGCAATCTGTATGGTCCAGTTTTGAACATATCTGAGCAGTTTTCTGTGGAGAACTTCTGGGAGATGATGTAATCAGCTGACCTTGTTCCTTTAGGGCATGAAACAACATTTTTAGGGACTCAGAAGCCCTTAGTTTATGAACATATGTGATTGGGGTTGCAATGCCCGAATACTTCTATAACAGTTGCCCTCTAAAGCGTGAGGTCGAAAATCTTTTGATGTCGGGTGAAATGGTTTATCATGAGGATCCGAGGTTCTTTCAAACTAGAAGGTGACCTATAATAAGATACAATACAATACATTATCTTCATAACATTTTCATGATCTAGCTGAGGCGGGCATTCCCATGCTCAGCTTTATAAATTCATTTTCATGTACATAGAACAGACAACCGTTTGTGTAGTAGAATGATGATTCTGGTAGAGCCATCATCCTTTGATTTGGATGATCATCTGTGCAACAATGATGTACATTTGATGTCTTTATTTTCCTGAATATATCGCAGCCTAGATGGATGAAACTAGATCTAGGGTCTTCAAACTTGTCCAATCTTCGCTCGAAGTACAATTCGATCCACGTGAAAAATGTTCTGGAGTCAAACATGGAAAGACATTGCCTGATTACCAGCCAATGATGTAAGCTATTAACAGGCACGAGAGGAATCACCGATAATGATGATGACCCTGCAGATGAGATGCATCACACCCTTAGCACTAGGCAATCTATATGGTCCAGTTTTGACCATATCTGAGCAGTTTTCTGTGGAGAAATTCTGGGAGATGATGTAATCAGCTGACCTTGTTCCTTTAGGGCATGAAACAACATTTTTAAGGACTCAGAAGCCCTTGGTTTATGGACATATGTGATTGGGGTTGCAATGCCCGAATACGTCTATAACAGTTGCCCTCTAAAGTGTGAGGTCGAAAATCTTTTGATGTCGGGTGAAATGGTTTATCATGAGGATCTGAGGTTCTTTCAAACTAGAAGGTGACCTGTAATAAGATACAATACAATACATTATCTTCATAACATTTCATGATCTAGCTGAGGTGGGCATTCCCATGCTCAGCTTTATAAATTCATTTTCATGTACATAGAACAGACAATCGTATGTGTGGTAGACTGATGATTCTGGTAGAGCCATCATCCTTTGATTTGGATGATCATCTATGCAGCAATGATGTACATTTGATGTCTTTATTTTCCTGAATATATCACAGCCCAGATGGATGAAACTAGATCTAGGGTCTTCAAACTTGTCCAATCTTCGCTCGAAGTACAAGTCGATCCACGTGAAAAATGTTCTGGAGTTGAACATGGAAAGACATCGCCTGATTACCAGCCAATGATGTAAGCTGTTAACAGGTGCGAGAGGAATCACCGATAATGATGATGACCCTCAAGGTACTACAGTGCAATTCGCGTGGTGTGAAAAAGGGACTTGGCGTCAAACACCACGCAAAATCTTTCAGTCGAAGGCCATTGATGTAAACTTGTCGCCGGAAGTGAGAAACTTACCATTGAGGCATGCAAGCTTCAAAGTACTAAAAGGGTTGTTCCTAGGTCGACTTCTTGGATAATTAGCTGTTGTCGACAAGAAGTGACCCGCGTAGGAGGGCCTTAATGAATCCCACATCTACGACATGGAATAGAGAAAATGATTTTGTGGAGGTGAAAACGATCTGATGATACAGGGTTCAGGGTGGCGATCATGAAAGGATGAAGCGTGAAGGTATTGCAACGGGTGAGACACAAGCTGGGTTGGTGAATTCTCTGATCGAATTCTCTTGAACATATCGGCGACACTAAAATGGATTGGTAGCATTAACCCCAAAGATGGATGGTACGATGGACTAATGGTAATATGACCGACGAACAAAAGAACCCAACTCGACTCAATCATGGTGATGGAGTGAAAGTGTCATGTTCAAGAGCGACTCGCTACCAATAAAGTTTCTTCAAGTTTTCTTCCCAATTTTCCCTAGTCATTGCTAACAGTACCCTTAATTTTTAATCAAGCCTGAAGGAGGAAACATATGCTTGTTCTATAATTTTCCTTCGGGCAAACCCGTCGTATGTTTTAACGAGCTAGCGACAGTGAAACTCGTATTTCCTATGGACAAGTTTGTCACTATTGGTTTTAACGAGTTTAACCAAAAAGAACAACTCGTCTTTTTAATTTTAGAAGTCCAAAAAGGGATGGAAGGAAACTCCAATAATCCTTTTTCGTCATATAATCCCTTAAGTCCGAAAAAGTATAAAATAATACGAAAGGGATGAATTTTCGATAGTTTTAACGAGCCGAACAAGACAAGCGTTTGATCTTTTTGTGTAATAATCCCTCAGGTCCAAAAAGATTAAAATCTAGAGGAGGGATAGCACTCCTAGTAGCTTTAACGAGCCGGAGAGGCCAACTTCTCGACAATCTTTTCATATTTTATGAGTAAGGTGAAAAGAGCTTAAAGGAGACTCGTCTTTGAGGAACGAGTGATATTTTTGGGTAGTTGCTAATTCCAGGTAAGGTTTGGAATTTTCAAATCACAGTAGTGTCACAAGGATGGCTAACAGAATCACTCTTCACAGCTATTCCTCAAAAGGGTAAACAATCAAATGGAGGCATATGATCGACCAAATAGAGTGGAGGTGATGGCAAGAACACGACCAGGGCTCAGAAGCTAATGATAATGCATTCGCAATGGTTATTTACCGGAGGTTGGTTCATTTTTTAATGAGCTTAAACTCTGGGGGAACATTTTCTCATTGCTTAGGTTTAATTTTTAATGAGATTGAACTTCGCATAAAAATTGCTCGTTCCAGTCGTATAATAAGGATGTCTCATTGATAGGTTCAATTTTAAGGAGGTTTCACCATTCAAAACTTTGCTCTGGATCGTTTCTTTACATAAGCCAGGAATGACCAATCCTACAAGTTTAAAGGGTTAAGAACCTAAAAACTAAGAAAATAAAAGGTCGCTCTTCACTTTCATGCAAAAAGGTTTACATGCCCCTAGGTATAGTGAAGTAGAGTTTCCAGGTTACCCTTCAATTTGCAGACAAAACATTTGTTCTATCGGGAAAGGCCTAGCTTCTAACGGAGGTATCTTTTTCCAGTCTAAACCCATTTTCCTAAATGGATGGGCATGTTAGACTAGTCATATTCCTACGCGGAAACCTACCCTATACCTGAAGTTTTCCTGCCGAGGCAGACCAGGGTGCATGCCCCTAGGTTTCAGTCATGGCCACCGAATTACTCATGTTCTTCAGGTGGATGGACTGGAAATTGATGAGACATTCCTTGCGTGAAAATACCAGTTAGGGATGGCATTTGACTATTAGCTCTGTGTGAGCCGGGGAATGAAAGCTGGTCTATGAGCTAGACCACTCGGCTTTCATGCGGAAAACACATTACTTAAAAGAGTGAGGAGACAATGGCTCCCATGATATAAATATAGGCGCGCCTAAGGAGTAGATTATATTCTAAAGGTCCTTGGACTACCATTACGTTCAGATACATGGTTTCCCTCTCAAAGTTATAGGCAAACTTGGAAGGATCCCTAATGGTCGACTGGTTCCTTTATCAAAGCCTGTTAGATTTCACATCTCAGGCAGAAGCGATGGTGAACCAAGCACTTTCCAAGTAGTTGAGGAAAGGATACTCACAAAAGCCCCTTCATCTATGATAGTACTGACCATGACCATTCTGTAAGCTTGTACAATGATTTTGAATGGTACATTAGACGGTAAACGGGGTCTACCTAGTAGATTCCAATCGAAGGAAATGACTAGGTTACTTGGAGGTGGGACCGAATAAACGACCGGATATGACCCTGATGAACTTCCTTCCTGCGATAAAGGAATGGGTAGATTGCCCCCATGTTCATCGGAGTCTGTGTTTACGAAAATAATTTGAACAGTGTCATTCCCATTCTCTTTGGTGTCTATATCATCCAAAGATGGACCTTCTGAAGACAGGACCGGGTCAACTGTCACCTCAACCTTTTGACTTTCATCTAGTATGGATTCAGATGGTTTATCTTCAGTAATAGATGCTTTGACTGACCACAAAGTTGTGTCAGTCGGATTTTCAACTAGCGATGGACTCCGCAAGAGTTTCTTGTACCCAGGAGGAAGCCGTAGCGGTGAAGTAGGACGGTTATCCAAGACTCTTTTAGCTTCGTCCAGGAAGGGACAATGGTGGACGACATGATTGCCTTCACATAGTTTGCAAGGAAATTTAAATTTTACTTTCTGTCCAGAGACTTTTTTTTCACTAGTTGACGGTGTTCTCTCAACATGATCATCAGAGGTTTACGACACCAGATTGTGCAAACGAGGAGACCAGTCCCTTAAGATCTGAGGGATGCAAGGAAAATCTCGATGATAGTGGTCCCCTTTAAAAATGACACATGGATATTTGTGTTTGGATGGTGTAGTGTGTGGATTTTTGCTAGATGATGCGTGGTTGCCCCTTTTTGCCTTTGGCTCTTTCTTCGTTTTCTCCTTCCCTTTCTTCTTCTTCTCAGTTACTTGGTTTTTAGCTTTACCAACTTCACCAAGCGAAGAGGAAGGAGGGGAGGGAGAAACAAATGAAGCAGAAGGTTGGGGGGTAACTCTAGTATCATCTAGTTGCTGACTTGATTGCTAAGGAATTGCGGCGGTTTGAATGACAGAGGTCGAGAAGAGCCATATGGGCAAGTCGCTTGTCAGTCCTGGGAGGGACAATGTAGCCATATGAGGTGCACCAACATCTCCCCAAGAGGAGAAAGGACTAGGATTTCCCCCAAGGGGAAATCCTTGGTTGGTGGATTCCATTTTTCTCAACCTAAGACCAACGAGGGAATAGTGATGTTATTTTGATTAAAATAAATTTTAGACGCTTTGACACAACTTGATTTTTCAATTTTTAAGAGTCGAGAAAAAGCTAAAGATGACTCTAGTCACCTTTGATTCTTAATGAGCCTGAAGTGACAAGTGCTCAAATGGACCTTTTCCTTCAAGGAGTTTGAAAAGGAACAAAAGAGACTACTCTGGAAATCTAGATAGAGGGATTACCAAACCAATCGCAAAACTGTAGAATACTTTTTACGGTACAGTAGTCAATCTTCCCGAATGCTGTGTTTAGTGTATTGCGATCGACAGGGTAGTGGACATGGCTTCCTAAGGATAACGGATATACTCTATTGTGGTCTCCCAATATATACTCGACGGTACGTGGGAGCACAAGTCCGTACTAGCACTTATCATCTCAAAGAGGAGGAATCACCCAACCTATGATGAAAGCGATAGTTACCAGGCTTTATGATGCCATAATACATCTCTAGCCTAGACTTCTAAATGTTGTGCGTTAGGTTCCAAAGTGTTTTTATGTTCATTGAATTTATTTTATAGTTGATCTTTCTTAAGAAGTTTTCCTTTCAGGTTCACCACGTCATGTAGATATACAATTCCTAAAATGCAATCTAAGATGATAAACAAACGTTTAATCTTCCTTTTTCAATGAAAATCCTAGCTACTAAGGAAAGAGAAGCAAAATTATTTCAACAAAGAGAAGAGAACACACACTAGATGCACTGTCCTAAATTAAAATCAACAAGCAATCTAAATCCAAATGCACGTGCATGTATTTGTTTTTCTCTTTCTTAATGTGTGAATTACAAAAAGAATGCTAAGTACAAATCTGAATCGTTTCAAGCGACAGTACTAACAATTTTCTCTTCAAAAGACGAAAGAAAGATAATGACGACACTTTGCGATTTTGAACTGAAAATCACTTTCGAAACTTGAAAAACTACTAATTCAAATCAAATACAAGAGTAACAGTGTAATATACCGTCAAGAACAATATAATTCTTTTCTTTGATTGAAAATGACAATTGCAACACTTCCAAATCGAAAGACGACAGCTTGATTACGCTACTTCTTTGTAAAGGAGAAATGTAAATGGTGAACAATACATAAAAACATTTAAAATTATTTGTACTATGGAGGCTGAATCATGCAAAGGAAGGGATTTTCCATAGAGGTATACTAATCACAGACAACAAAACTCTTGAATAAAGCTGAAGAGAGTGAACAAAAAACCAAAATCTGGAAGCAGAAGAGGTCTTATCTGATCATCACACCTGTAACACAGGGAAAGAGCGATGCATCTCACCTACTACACATAGGAGGTGCGATGCATCCAGATTCCCAAGAGGAGAAGGTGCGATGGTCCAGGGATGAGACTTCAACTTGGTTTTGGGTCACAGTTTGCGACATAGTTCAGGGATTTAGGCCGAGCTAATGATAGTCAGTAAATGCAAATCACAGGGGCTGATCTAATGAGGCTAGTTGAGCCGCCACCAGGGCAATTAGGATGTTTGAAATTCAATTGTTCAGTT
Source organism: Pinus taeda (assembly GCA_000404065.3). Lineage (NCBI taxonomy): Eukaryota > Viridiplantae > Streptophyta > Pinopsida > Pinales > Pinaceae > Pinus > Pinus taeda. The sequence goes on along the minus strand of APFE030523906.1, from coordinate 315,231 downwards.
TGAAAATCAATTGTTCAGTTTGGCAATTAAGATGTTTGAAAATCAATTGTTCAGTTTGGCAATTAGGATGTTTGAAAATCTAGAAGCAGAAGAGGTCTTATCTGATCATCACACCTGTAACACAGGGAAACAGCGATGCATCTCACCTACTACACACAGGAGGTGCGATGCATCCAGATTCCCAAGAGGAGAAGGTGCGATGGTCTAGGGACGAGACTTCAATTTGGTTCTGGGTCACATTTTGCAGCTTAGTTTAGGGATTTAGGTCGAGCTAATGATAGTCAATAAATGCAAATCACAGGGGCTGATCTAATGAGGCTAGTTGAGCCGCCACCAGGGCAATTAGGATGTTTGCACTTGCATAGCAAATGCATTTCAAAGGCTACCTGGCTTAACTTTAGGCTCCGTCTGTAAGTTTATAAAGAAAACAAATATAGACAAGCAAAGAAGCTATCACTTCCCATTGGAGTCTCCATTTTGTTATCGAGAAATCTAGTGTCTATGCAGAGCTGCTAGTCCTAGTAAGATGGGTAGCTATCTTAGAAACAAATAGATTAAAGTTACTTTTGTTTTCCTTTACGAGAAGTAGATAGGAGAGGAACAAAGAATACCAACCTCGACCTTTCACTTGGTTCTCTGCTTGTTCCTTCTCCCCTTTGACAGATCTTTGCCACTCTTCCCTTGACCACTCCGCTTCAAAGAGTACCTATAAAGTCAAAGCAACATAATACCTTCAAAGTGCAGAGATCTACAGTCATAAACAATATAGGACCAGATATATATTGACCAAATACATGCATATTTTAGCAAACATACAAGAATGTGGAGGAAAACTTGAATAGCTTTATTGATATAGAGATTAGAAGAAAGGATTACAACCCATTGATCTGACCCAGCATGAAATCCCTTCTTCACCTCATGAAAAGCTTAGATCACCCAACACTATGATATTGCACCAGGAAACCAACAATACTTCCTTACAAGATACAAGATTCCAGCCTTTGGATCTTTGGGATGAGGGATCCATATATAGATGATTGTAAGAGGGTGAGTTAGCTTCTTGGATTTTGATTAGTGTCCTCTCTCTGATAGTCCTTGATTCCACTTGGAGATTGATGATCTCTTACTCATCCTTGGGCGAATTCAGAGAGGCAAGTGTCACAGGAGAAGTTTCTGGAAGATTCCATGATCATCCACCTTACAAACTGTCTTTTCCATTTGTCTACTCTCGTCCATCACACCCTATAGAAGGGCTTTCCAGTATGCATTGCACTTTTTACACTGAGCAGGTGAGATGCATCGCAGCCCTAGCACTGGGCAATCTGTATGGTCTAGGTTTGACCAGTTCTGAGCAGTTTTCTGTGGAGAACTTCTGGGAGATGATGTAATCAGTTGACCTTGTTCCTTTAGGGCATGAAACAAAATTTTTAGGGACTCAGAAGCCCTTGGTTTATGGACATATGTGATTGGGGTTGCGATGCCCAAATATGTCTATAACACACCTCCTACTATGTCATTTTTAATCTAGCACTCCCTTTGACTTGAACTAGCAGAATAGGTTCTTCCTTTAATAAAAATTGTTAGAATTGGCTCTTCCTTCATCTCAACTATCAGTATAGATGATTCATTCAATCCACTTTCAAAATATGGAATTTGTAGTATTAAGTAATTATTATAAACAATGCATAATCAATAATTATTATAGACCCTATCCTAAACGTATATAACACATGCAACCTTGTGTTATGCCATTTTTCTTATATTGTCAAGATATTGGGTGAAATCCTAAAAGAATTAACAAAGGAAATGTTGTAAAAAAAACCTTCCTCTCAGTCCTTGAGACAATAATTATTTCTATAAGTTGTCTATGATTTCTCTAGTAGTTGAAAACTAATTCCATATGGATATTGGAATATTGAAGGTTGGATTAATGTTGTACTTATTATTTTTCTCGATATATAGATATATCCTAAGTGACATACTTACATATTTTTCCAATTTTCATCGTCAAATGTCATAGACGGAGGTGATGGAGGTCCCAAATACCATTTTTTTTTATATTAATATATCTGGAAATACTCTAAAATATTTAACACTAAAAATATCACAAAACACATACTTCTAGCGCCTATATGACAACAATTGTTTTTGTCTCTTGTTGAGAATTTTCTTATCAGTGGATGGACTTAGGCACTAGCTTATTGGGATATTGGAGGTTCCATTGCATTTTGAAATCTCCTGCTAATTTATATGCCAAGGACTTGAGTACCTAGGGGCTAAAACCAAGTGCTTCTATGACCAAGTGCAAGGACTAAGTGCTTTACTAGAAATCAAAAAATTCTAGGCCTTTTTCAAAATGCCAACATGGTGATATGCCAAGGGAACTTAGCCCTCAACTGCTACACCTTAGTGCATTTGTGACTAGGGGCTATTACCAAGTGATAAACTATACCAAAATATCAAATAATTCATAGAGCTTACTTTATCTAAAACAAATTGGTACACTAAAAGTTTGGTTGATGAACTATATGATGACAACAATTTTTTTGTCATTTAACTAAAAAAAATAACTCAATAATTTTAGATTTACAAGGATTCATGCTATAATAAAAAACTGATTCTTTCCTGAATCAACTTATTTCATATTTCATTCCTTGATCCTTCTTTCTAGCCACATACCTTTCTTTACACTTTTTCTTCTTAGATATTCATATACATTTCTCCTTGCTCCTTTGTTCATTTGTGTAAGATATTTGCACCTTTGATTACATTTCTTCCATCACCACCATACTCTAATGTATTCACAAATGATATTATTTATAGGTATTTTGGGAAAATATTGGCTTAGGCCAACATAACTTGTGCTTCCCTCGATTTTTCTAGGATGACTAGTAATAATGTTGGGGACAATATATAGGAAAGGTCTCCCCCAACTTTGGGTATCCCTTAACATTGAAATTAATGAAAACAAAATATTAAACAAAAAATTTATGAGTATAAGAAATATAATAAACAAAATAATTAATATTACCTATTAAAAAACTTAGTATTATCTTAGCATTGCATGATTTCGAGGTGCCCCCCCCCTTGTTGTTTGTATTTTGGTGCAATGGTGTAACAAAATCCAATCAATTACAGGAATGTTTTTCCCTACATAGATCCAACAAGAAAATGATTAGAAAGATAAAAACCTAAACAAATAGATAATGTAATTAAATTTGTCAAATAACATTAGCTACGATGCACTAATAATGGAAAACAAAAGAAATAAACACAAGAGGTAGGGAGGCAAGAATTCTCTTTATTGCTTGATGAAAAGAGTTACAAATTATTTGAGAGAAAATAAAGGGAGTTGATAGGGAAATGGGCCCTATGAATCTCCTAAAGGGAGGTCCATTTTCCTTCTCCTTGCAATAATGATCTCTCCTCAAAGAATTCCTAGGAGAGCTCTCAATTATTTGCTCTTTGAACACAAAGGAATGCTAATTGTCTAGGAAATATTGTACCATAACTTTGCTTTGACTTCTCTCTTATTTTGGTCCTAATTCCACTAGTATTTATAGGCCCAAGCTCATGCCTTGGCCCCACTTAGCTAATTTATGAGATTTTATCTAGTGGGACACAAGGGGAGTCCTTTGGAGGCTCCTTAATGCTAATTCAAGAGTGGAATTGCTTGAAATTGAACTATCTAGCCTCATCTTGTCATTAGATGGCTTCTCATTTAATGTGAAGTGGTCTATGATATGATAAATTTTTACTTTCATGGATTCAGGAGGCTATCCAAGAAACAACTACAGTGATCTATGCAAAACTACTGAAGGAGCTTTGCATAGTTTGATTTTTTAATAGAGAACCTAAGGAACCTTAAGTTTTTGTTGATTTATGATGTTTTCCATCCTTCACCAGTACACTTGAACATGTCTTTATTTAGTATTGGTCATTTTTGGCTAGTGTAATTGAGTGTACAATTTTTCAGTGATAATAGTTTCCCCCTAATATATGCGGTTAAGATCAAAAGCATAGCTGAAATGCATCATGTTTTCTTTCCAAAATTAGAGTCATGTTGATTTCTTGGGAGAAATATCCTTCTTTGGAGAGGGATTGGGGAGTCCTTCTAAAGAGAACATATAACCCATTGTTGATAGAATATATTTAAAAAAATCCATACAAGGTGGGCATGTCCCATGCTTATGATCATGAATGTGACTGGTATGGTTACATTGGTACATAAGATCAATCTTGTCAAGAATGTTGAGAACATAATTGTTTCCTATTGAAGTAGATGATTACTTTTTCCTCGGGGGAATCTCTAAAATAAGGTGAAAATGATGATGCATATGCTCCCATGTACCAAGTTTTATTGAGTTTTATTGAGTTTTGATGACATTGTTGGTAGAGGTGCTGGCCTAGTATATGGGTCTCTGAATAAATTGAGAAATTGCAACTATCATAAATTACAATATTTCTAGATGTGAAAATATGCTTCATTGAAAATTAGGAGTTTCAATAAAATAAATGGGAAATGATGGATCCCATAATCCCATTGGAGGTAAAATTTTCATGGGGGTGGGGACCAAGGTACTTTTTCTTTCCTAAAAATGAGAGTTGATGTTGACAAGAAGGAAGACATGACTATCTGGAAATGAGGATTTTTAGGAAATCCACTTGAGACTTCAGATAGGAAAGGAATCATGGATGGGTGAAAAATAAATGATGAATGAGAGTAACAAAATGACAAGGAGACTATAAACTTCTCAATTTTGGAGCACCTGTGCAAGTGGTAACCATGAAAACAAGCTGATATAGAAAAGTAACTAGATTTGGGAGGACGTATGGGGGGGAATAGATGGTTACTTTGACTGGGTGAAGTGGGTATACAACAATATTATATTCTGATTAGAAGTGATAGAGAGGCATGGCATGAGATAAATATTGAGAATATGATGTGTAACAATTGTGCTCCAACCAAGGGTGACTAGGGATTGCTGCTAGGTACTAGGTACGAAAATCAGTGAGGTTCTTACTTCCAAAAATAACTTTTGTACACTTGCCAAAAAAATTGAGTGTGGTTTGGAATTTAGAAACACAAAGACGAGTGCCCAAATGTGTGTTAGATTTCATAATTATGCAGGGGAATGACTACAAAGGGTGGGGGGCCCATTGGATGGTCTCGATGTGAGGAAAATGAATGGGGGACGATCATACAAATGGTATATAACAATGTGGGGGTGTGAGAGTCCATTACTAAGGGTTGATAAGCAATGAGATAAGAAAAAGAAATGTGCCCAATGTTTAAGTTATGTAAACAAACAATTCTCGATCTAGAAGTGATGGTCATGGTCAATGGGTACTACTGTGTGGGGCAACCCGTGGAGGTGGGAAACTGACGACCTTTGTGGACATTCACCTTTTTCAAGAGTAAGTGTTGTTGAACATGGTTTGGATATGGGGGCAATGCAATTTTCTCTGAGGAATAATATTACTGTGCTAGTGATGGTATGATAACTTGAGTGTAGTGTTTCTGCATTGTAGTCAGGGGCCATGGAGGGGTGAAAACTTGTATTCTACAATCATGAACTAGGCACTCCAAGTGAACGTTCCATAGATATATATAACAAATCTTAGCAATACCTATGTGACAAAAACAATAAAAGTATGAAACACTTGATGACGATCCTCAGAGTCACGAGGGCCGATAAATGGAAAATTTTAGCTAGCCAAATTAAGGCTACCATTGAGAAGTCTTTTGATCCAAAAAGTGTGTGTGGTTTCAAAAATGAAGTTCATGGGCTCCCACATGGTCATCTAAAAGTTTTCAAAACTAGGATATAAAATGTGGGTGGGGCCCACAATTCCACCTTATTTGTGCTCTATTTAGGTGGTAGTTTATGAGCACGTGAGTGTTCTCATTTTTGTTTGGAGGTTGTTAGAAATCTCATTCGATGTGAACTTGGAACCAGGAGAGCTTTGAAAGTCCATCATTTGTGATTTTCACTAGGTAGGGTAGGTGGGCCATGCGGTATAATGCCTACGACCCTTTTTAGTTTCTAGGGCCCACATTTGTGTGGGCAACTCAGGAGGAGTCACGATGACTACATAGATGTGAGCTACATAGTCATGACGATAGTCACAACTATTAATTTTATAGTTGAATGGATGGCTACGTCGCTACACCTAGCACAAAAACATAAATAGGTGTGATTATGGGTCATTTTTACTTAGAGGACACTGCACCTAGGTGACAAATAGTTGTGAAGATTATTGCAATTATTCATCATCTAGATGTGTGGTGGTTGCACACATAGGTCAGATGTAGTCATGGTGAGGAACCCTGTTGTAACATCCCTTGACTTGAAGTTTATGTGTTAATAGTTTGTATATATATGTTTTTTTTCTTTTTATGTTTAAATTTTAAAGAACTGTGAAGAACTTATTATCACTACTTTATTACTAATAAGGAATGATTTTAAATTTGTATTTAAGGTGTCGATGATAAAATAAATATCTAAAATTCTTGATGGAATTATACATGGTTGAATGAGTAATTTCTACTAGTTATATTGTTGATATTGATTAGCACTCATTAAAGTCCTAGGCATTTAATATAAATTATTAAATTATTAAATGATCATGGAATAATTGATCATTAACTCTCCTAAAAGACATGAAGTTATCTTGTAAGTGGGGAGTGGAGCTCATAAATAAGCTAGTAACTACCTGCCACCTACACAGTGAGGTGAAGGTAGTTACCAACTACCAACTAAATTGTAGAGGGGGTAATCTAATTTTGATCACTTGCTGGAAAAAATAACACATAGAAGCAATCTGGTGAAAAAGGAAAGTGAAAAGACAAAAATAAAAACTAGCAGGCATATGTGCTTAGGGGAATACTGTGGAAGAGTATTAAATATTGGGAGGAGCACTAATTCCTTTTACAGTTTCAGAAATCTATTAAATAAGTCAGTATATAAAACTTTCACTTCATGAGAAATACCATAGTGATGTAAAATTGGAAATTTGAAGTTAGTTTATTTTATATGCCTAAGTGAATACTTCATGCATAAAATGAAAAGTTGTGTAGAAATAATTAGAAGGAAGGATTTGTGATTGAGCATTTTTATACATTCCTGTATATTTATTTATATATAAACATAATCATGCATGTGTAAGAAAGTGGGTACACACACATACACACACATTGAAGTGTAGAAAAGAATGTTACTGTAGATTAGAACTGCCATACAATATTATAGAGATAAGTGGATGCATTTCTTGTAAATTACTTTTGTATGAAAATAAGATCATATAAAATGAAGAATACAAATGTATAGTTTGTTTTATTTATGAACTATTTACTACTATAATTATGACAAAGTATAGACCTAGTGTGTTAGTAGATTAAGGATAAAAAAATGTAATTAAAAGAGACAAACATTTATGACCATTACTATATGAGAATTACTTGTAAATATAGAAATAAATACTTATATCTACTATTGAACAACATAGATAAAATTTTTATTGAGACTAATATTTGAACAAAGTGAGTGAATGCACAATGAATTGCAATGAGTGTCTGTAAGTCCTGAGATAAACATATAAGACTTAACTTTTGAACAATAGAAAACTTAGTAGGAAGAAAAATAACAATATAATTATATAGAAACATTTTAGGAAATAGAGTAACTAAAGTTATACAAGAAAGTAAAACAAAAGGAATCATTTTTTTATAAAGGATTAAAGCAAATAACAATATGTAAAATAGAAATAGAGTCATAGATTCAAGAAGTAAATATTTGATATATATGCAACAACAAAAAATGAACAGAGAAATATATTTATTCATAATATGGGTCGGCATGGCCACTTAAAGATTAGAAATTTAGAGAAATTTGAGTCGAAAAGTACCCATTACAATAAAAGGCTCATAGGCCTAAAAGTCAAAGGAAATATTCGAATTAGGAAAATAAATGTAAAAAGACTATAATGAACATAAAGTTCAGGAAAACAAATGGTTGGAGCCCTAAAGGAAATCTCTCGAAGGAATATTCATGAAAATGTAGAGTATTTCACTCTAGGGTTTGGAATCTTCTGACTTGGAATAACAAAGTCAAAAAATACATAAGCATTAGAAACCATATAGTATCATTTTGAAGGAAAAGTCTTGACTATTTCCTTTCAAATGTTATAATCTTTGAAATAAAACAAAGTACTTCCACCATGGACTCCTCATATGATGTGTTAGTACTTATCAAGTTTTTTGCTTGGGCTTGCTTGGACTCTAACAATTTACTGATGGAAATATCCTACAATGTAATCTTGTTCTTTTTATACTAGAGCTTCAAGAATTTCTTCTGCGCATTAATATTGATAGTACCAACGGATTCCATCCAAGGGTATCCTAAAATAACATCGACCTTATCCAAATATCAAGTATAACAATCAGAATGAAACACATACTTATCCATTGAAACCTTCAAATGTTTATAAATTTGAACATCCTCATTATCAACCTGTGTGTTTTTAATATGCTTGGTTGGAACTTGTAATTTTTTTTTCCAAATTAACAAAGAAAGGGCTATGATACCACTTGCAGTAGAGATGATGTACAAATATATAAAAATTTCAAATATGCCCAATAACTGCAAATAATCCCAAGAGAAATACAAGAACAAAATATAGAAGCTTCAAATCTTTATTAATAGAAAACCCTTGAGGTAGGGTAACACCATACAACTACTCCTCAAGGAGGGAGATCACTCCAAAAGCTATTGCTTGTCAATACAAAAAAATCCTTGACATACCTCAATGGAGAGTCTATAGCCTCTAGCCTCTATATAGGCTTCATACATACAATACCATGGGCAATTACCATAGGTCTCTCAATACCATACATTCATTACAATGGGCTTATCACATTACTCCCTAACTACTTTTGGTCCCTTGCATAATGTAGGTTAACCACTTTATTTATTAACTATGGCCCATTTATTTATTATTCTTAAATTATTACATCACAATGTTTCTTTGGGTACTTCCCTCTGTAACCCATACTATCCCCTAGATATACTACAAAAAACATGTACATAAAGAGGAAATTATATCAGGGTGTGATATAAAACTGTCAAAATACGCAATGCACAAAATGTAATAAAAATATTAAGATCTCTCTTGTTACAAATGGATTATTTTTTTAGTTCATATGTAATATATATTAGCTAAAGGTTTTTGATTGAGAAAAATTGGAAGTGCGGGTAAAATAAATAAATATAACCCAAAAACTTTACTGAAGGGTTAGGGTTTTAATTCAAACCCTTGCACAAATATTTCAATTAAATGGACAAGAAGGAAAAAGAAAAATGTGAAAACACATACAATGCAAAATATTATAATAATTGAATTAACAACATTCGACAATGATATTATTTACTCAATTCAGGTGTACATGATACTGAAAGAATTATTAATTTTAACGAGATTTATACTATGCCGAAAATCCCAATTTTCGTTGTGAAAACTTAAAGAACCCAAGAATATTTGCACTCGAATCGATGGCTACGGTTTATAGTTTTAAAAAAACAGGACCACAATAACAATACAACATAGAATGCTAATGAAATAAACCATTAAGTTAATGAAAAGAACATTTTTTTTCTAAGACCAAACCCTAAGCAGTAAACATACGATTTTCATTAAATTTGCCCAAAGGAAGAAAATGGAAGCGTAGACTAGATACATATATATACCCTTTGCATAAGATAGATACATTGTTTTAAATTAGGTTTTCAATCCTAATTTAAAGGACAGGTCAACACATCCACAAAGGGAAAGCCATGTTTTATCACATAGAAAGCTCTAGAAAGACTAGATAAACTTAATACCACATTTCACATGCGTTTAAGGCTTAAACCTATATTAACAAAGGTGAATCAATGCAATAACATTTGTAACACCAATGTATGAAATATACTACCAATCGTTGAAGTATGCTAATGGTTTAACACATCAAAAGTTGGTTGTTTATAATGTTATATATAGAATTTGTGCCAAATATAACCGAAGGAAACAAATATAAACGAAGTATCAAGATAAACTATTGCAAAGTGCACTATAATACTATGTAAGAGAGAATATAGTTAGATTAATGGAGAATCTATTTAATACTATTAGGTTGTATAATAGTGAATAGCTATTTTTAGTACAATACTAGAAAAGTATATTGGTGGGAATCAAGGGTATGATAGATAGGTATACCTTTTTTTAACAACTTCATCATGGGAAAATTATAACCACCAAACAAAGAATTTACAATATCTTTAAGAATCTAAATATTTAGGCAGATGATAGTATACTATATTAGAAATTTGGAGTTGATAGTATACTATATTAGAAATTTGGAGTTAGGATATCTATGAATGAGGAGGTAAAACTCTTTAAAAAAAAAAAAGAATTTACTTAGAGATAATTAGTTAAGTCTTGATTTTGATTCAGAGACTGTAAAGGAAGAATAAACTTATTGTCACTGGACAAATAATATGAATGAAGCATTAAATGTTAAACTATCAGTTAATATTATGAGCCACTATTAACTTAAAAAAGAAGAAGGGTCAAGTGGAGGTATATCAAACCTGCACCACTCTAATATGAGATAAAATTATGTGAATCATTGTGACTATAGGTAGTATATACGTGGTGGTGTGGCAACCTATGTTTTTTTTTTTACTCCTCTTTCCACGCAGTTAGTGACTGATGGCGATTCATTGGAGAGAATATAATTATGTAGAGATTCGAGCCATAGTTCAGGAAAACCTGAAGTGTGTCTTATCCTTTCTAGGTGGGGGATACCCAAGTACTTTTACTACCCCCTAATTCAGTAGCAGGAGGAAATCCTATGGTTTCTAATAGGGATATGGAAGCTACACCATGGAGTGTTCAAGGTCTAAGGTGAGGACCTCGCAATATCCACTAAGGTGGATATTTATTTTTTATTGGATTGTAGATGCATTGATAGGAGGTGACTCCTAAGCCTCCATGATTGGTGATGATTATGGAGGAGTGGTTTGGGTAGTGGTGCATGGATGGTGTTATGGAGGGAGGGGTGGTCCATATATTATCTATCTATGATGTTGGAATTTGAGACATTATGCCCATGACGATGTGGATTTTTGGTGGACTGATGCCACATAGGACTATGGGCTATTAGTTGGGGGTGCTAGATCAGGTGCATGTGGGGGCACTTTTGTGATTGGGAACACTTGCTCCATTTAAGCTTGTTGTCCTAATTGACCCAAGAAATATATGGAGGGATTTGGGAGTTTACCTTTGGGACAATCCTCTATATATTTTTCTTTGAGAGGGTCATGCTACTTCAATTGTAGATGAAGACAACTTTGAATCCTCCCCACCTACCTCATATCATCCAATGGGGGAACTCTTGATTCATGAGGGGGGCGGGGGGTGTGGGGGGGTGTAAGAGATAGGTTGGTTTTGGACCAAGATGGTCTATTAGTGGTGGATATTGATGCCATAGATTATCTTGGAGTTCCCCTACACGGAAATGGAATTCTGAGGTGACCTATATATTTATATTCTCCCACGTGATAGGTGGGGGCCCTCAGGTACATGATGTGATATTTTATCTTGTTTATTTACTTTTGTCATTTTTATTTTATATGTTGATGCTCACATCAGATTTTACTATTTTTGTAGATATGGGACCTCATGACTAGGAGATTCTAGTTGTATGTGATCATCCTTATTGTGGAGATCATGCATGAGGATTGGGGTGTATTGGGTATTTGTGCTTTGTTGAGGGGGAGATAGAGGGGCCATAAGGGTTGTTATCACTCACTCCAAAATTTATTTTTATTGGACCAAAATACAAAAGAGAAGGAAATTTTCAACCATATTTCAAGCCACTGAAGCACTCAAAGCTACATTGGACCCCCTCCAATGTTTAGTGCTCAGAATTAGCTTTCTAACTATATATGGAACTCCTCAAATGGACTCTGGAATCAAAAGTTAGAGCAGATTATAAGTTACCCTTGAAAACCAGAAAACCAAGGAAAATAATTAAGTATAATCCTAGATCCTGCAAATCTGAGTTTTCTAAATTAGCTGCACGGGAGGTCAAAGAAAAATAGCGATCAATGATCATCGTTATCAAGAATCAGAGATAAGAGGTCTAAGTCACAGTGTATATAAGTGATCAAGGGGTCCTGCAATATTAGCGACATCACACGTCGACGATCTTGCATATCGGAGGTCCAAGGTGTCAGAGCAATAGGAGATTGGCACATCACAATTGGTGATAAAATAGATGACACCCTTTCAAAGTTCCGATTGTGATTAATATTTTCGGGATTTGAGCCTCTAGTGTTAAAGTGTTGAGAAATCCTTGAAATGTTTAACAAAGGAAATCAATGAAAACAAGAAAAGGGCTGACCTTTTCTCCCTCCTTGAGGGGGCCAAGTGGCTGAACATCATTGGATCTAATAAATGAAACGTGGCTAGACATGATTGGTTCTAGTACATGACACTTGGTAGTAAATGGTTGGTTTTGATAAGGGACACGGGATAGATGATGAGAGCATGATGTGGCAGTATGGTGGACACATGGTAGGAAAAGCCGGCGTTTTGAGGGGTCATAAGGAGCCAAAACAGGGTGACATGTGTCACCACTCACAAAATGACACATGGCAGAGGATGAGGTCACATCAATAATAAAAAATTAAAGGATGAGCATTGTCGCTCCTAGTGAAACCTTTGATTGTAATCCATCAATAAGGGGATCTAACACAGGGGCTGGCCTGTAGTCCCATAAAGGGCCAAAGATCCAAGGGCTTAGCATAGAGGGTGATCGACAATCAGTGATCAATGAAACAACGCATCACTCCATAGTTAAATCACTGATCAAAAACCTCTGATTGGGGGGCTCTGATATAGGGGTTGGCTTATGGTCATGGGAAGAGCCGAAGAATGAAGAGATAAGCAGAAAAGCTGATTGACATTCACTGTTTCATGAAGCTTATTCACTGTGAAATCCCGATTTTCCAAGCTCTGATATTTGGACAAGCACCCAATCATAGCCCCCAGTCATATGATGAAAAAGAATAAAATGGGCCTAAAGGCAATCAGAATTCATTGTTTTGCAATGATTTCTAGTGTTAAGTGTCAATGCTGGAAAATCCCCGATATTACATTGTAGCTATTTTAAAGGCACCTATGGCTCTCATAATGTTATATAGGGAGTCTAGAGGGACAAATTAGTTGGCATCTATGCTTAGCGGATGTTATGGCCATCACGAGTGATTGCTCCCAGTTTCTATAAAAGAAAGGAGTAAAACTTTTAAAACTGAAAGCGACAGGGAACCGACTAGGAGTGTATGAGGCATGATGCAGCATAAATGTGGCTAGACCAAAAGACATCTGAGGAAGTGGCAATGAGATATTTTCAAACATCATCATTCAGTTTTCATGTTTTGTTATTCAATTTGTTTATTAGTCTGTCATTCTATTTTATTTTAAAGAAAAACATCTTTTTGTTGTAATAATTGGAGGCGATAGAGCCTACACATCGAGACAACTAGTCATGCAGATAACTGGAAGCTTAGGCTTGATATATTTTTGTAACTGATTTTTATGTTCTCCCTCTCCTTATATGTCGGAGGAAGAAGCACTTAACAAAGGTTCATAATTTTTGGAAAGCTGACTCTTCTATGATACCTTTCTTGTTTTCATAAAGGCCTTCTTGAAGCTTGTTGTATTCTGGTTTTCCCAAAGAGATTAATACAAAGTTTATGGTGATTCTAATTGATTTGTATTGTAGTATGTTATTCTCTCTATGTTTTTCATATATGTAATTTTTAATTATTCTTAGATTGCATGTCATAGTAGAAGTTGGCTATGTTTCCCTTTAGATACAGATTCATTTAAATAAAAAATGTTGGTGGATAATGCCTCTTTCAAGGTTGAAATCAAGTCTTTAAAAAGTGCTCCATGCATCTCAACAGTTCATAACATCTCCTCTTTCTCGTTTCTCTCCGAGTCTTGATATATAGGATTCTTATGTCTTATGCCTATATGACAGATTCCTCCTCTGTTATCTCCCTCCATTTACATATTTTTCAACAACTAAATCACTGCAAATTCTAGGTCTTATTTGGCCACCTTAAGCCAAAGATTATTTCCTAAGTACTCCTGTGTATCAACTGCTTTATATTTGGTATCTTTTAGGATGATTTCTTTATCAAATTCATTTGTAATTTCCATGACAAACTAAAGTGCTACAAGTCTTTTCTACAAATCTGCCCAACACTTCTTAAGATGTCTTAGGCATTGGTCTACAATCAACCTAGAGGTTGTCTTTAGGAAGATTTGTGTATCTCCTGAAATACTTATGCTCCAGGTGCATTAAAAAGTGATTACATATTTCTGGTTCCATTTCCAAGGACAGATTAGAATGTTTTTCCCTCGGTACAACAAATCTATATATTCCCTCTATCAGGTTAGCAAGGGAAGTGTGGGTTGAAGATCTCTCACCTTGGCAACTCCACTGCCTAAATACCCATTATGTGATAGTCCCAGAAATAACAACATCTTTTTGCCCCATTGTCAAGGAACGAAACTGAAATATTTTTCCCTGGGTAGGACAAATATTTACATTCCCTTTGTTAGGAGAGCAAGGAAGTGTGGGTTGAAGATCTCTCACCTTTGTGACTCCACTGTCTGAATCTCATTATAAACACCCTAGAGACTCCACTGTATGAATCTTAATTGTAAATGCTCTGATGACTCCACTATCAAGACATGTTGGAAAATATAGAAGAGATGGAGAGGTTAATAAAGAACTCCTTTTATAGACTAGAAAAACTGGAGTTAGAAAGTATAAACCGAGATAACTTCCAACCTTCTAATCCATGTTTAAATCCACAATACAAAAGGCCTTCCCTACAAATATTTCAAGGGGAGAAGAAGGAACAACAATATCACACTCATCCTCCACTATATATAGATGATCATCTGGAGAAATATACACCATATGAAAATAAAGTTTAGGGGAACTTATATTCCTTTTTCTCTGATAAAGAACAAGAACTCAGAGAAAATGAAGAAGAGGAAGATGATATTGATGCAATGCTAAACGATGATGAGATTGATGATTACTATAAATAGTTCCTTGATCTCATGCAGGCTCAGCTACACAAGAAATTCTATATGAGGTCATCAAGAAAGAGATCGAGAGGGAAAGATCAAAATGAAGGTACTCCTTCCCTAAACTCTCCTAAGCTAACTAATAAGGGAAAGGGCCTTTACATACAAACTTCCTTAAGCATGAAGCCATCAAAGAAGAGAAGTCACCCTCCCACTCTAAGCCCATCTAGGATAAATAAAAAGAGCTAAGTAGTGTCAGTGGTTGCCCCAACCAAGAAGATGTTGGTCAACAGACTATTCAAGAAAATGAGGTAGTTGCAATTTTCTCTCATCAGGTCCATGATCCAGTAGTTGAATATATCACATCGTTCTCTGGCCTGCAATAGTATTCCTCAATTCCAAGCCCAATTAGAAGTTTCATGGAGGATATTAAAAGAGTTGAGCATCAACAATCAAGTTGGGGGCACATATCCAAATTTTTGTCAGAAGATTTTTCAAGTTTCATACTTGTTTTGATTTTTGAATTCCAATAGCATGGAGTCATAAGGTCCAATACTTTGATGTTGGGTTGATTTCATTGGAAGGTGGACCTAACTTGGGTGAATTGATGCCTAATACATAAGTAGGAGTTGTACATAAATAGGTTCACTCATTGAGAATTTATTTTTAGTTGTTAGAATTTACATTTCTGCATGTTAGTTCGATGAGGAAAGGACTCCCTGCAAATAAAGTTCCATAGAGATTTCTTGATTATATAAGTGCATTATAATTTTTGACTCCATTCCCAATGGTGAAGGCTACTGGTCTGTAGGTTCTCAACACCTTACTAGCAAGGCACTGTTCCCAATTGGTGCCAATGTTGTCACTCACTGCAAAATTTGTTTTCATTTGACTAAAGTACAAAGGAAAATGAATGTTGAAGCCATATTTCAAGCCAATGAAGCACTCAAAGCCAAATCAAACCCCCTCCAATGGATATTTATTGGAATTAGCTTTCCAAAGGTATATGGAACTCCTCAAATGGACACCAGAACCAAAAGTTAAAGTAGATTGAAAGGTACCCTTGAAAAACCAAAAGACCAAGGAAAATGCTTAAGTATAATCTTGGATCCCACAAATCAGATTTTTCTAAAGCAGCCCCAAGGGCACTCAAAGCAAACCAATGATCAACGATCACCAATATCAGTTATAGGAGATCAGATATCCAAGGCATAGTATATATTGGTGATTGGGGGTTCTTGTAGTATCGGTGGGGTCACACATCGACGATCCTACATATTAGAGATCTAAGACGTTGGAGAAATAGGAGATCAACATGTCACAATTGGCGATAAGATAGATGACTCCCTTTAAAAGTTTTGATTGTGATTAAGTTTCTTGGGATTTGAGCCTCTAGTGTTAAAGTTCTGGGAAAGCCTTGAAATGTTTAACAAAGGAAATCAATAGAAAACAAGAAGAGGACTGACCTTTTCTTAATCCTCAAGGGGGCCATGTGACTGAACATCATTGGGTCAGATAAATGAAACATGGCTACACATGATTGGTTATGATACATGACACTTGGTGGTATATAGTTGGTTCTGATAAGGGACATGGGGCAAATGACATCAACATGATGCGATGGTACGGTGGATACATGGTAGGAAAATTCAGTGTTTTGAGGGGTCATAAGGGGCCAAAACAGGGTGGCACATCTCACCACTCACAAAGTGACATGTGGCAAAGGATGATGTCACATTAGTGATCGACGATCAGAGGATAAGCATTGTCGCTCCTAGTGAAACCTCGATTGCTATCCACAGATAAAGGGGATCCAACACAAGGGTTGGCCCGTGGTCGCATAAAGAGCAAAAGATCCAAGGCCTTAGTGTAGAGGGTGATCGAAAATTAGTGATCAGTGAAACAACACATCACTCCATAGTGAAATTGTTGATTTAAAACCTTTGATTGGGGGGTTGGCTTATGGTCATAAGAAGAGTCGAAGAATCTAGGGCTAAGCAAAAAATGTGATCGATGTTCGCTGTTTCATGAAGCTTGTTTAGTGTGAAGTCCCGATTTACTGAGATTCGATATTTGGTTAAGCATCTAGTCATATCACCTGGTCATATGATGAAAGAGAACAAAAGGGGCTTAAAGGGGATCGAAATTCATTGTTTTGCAATGATTTGCAATGTTTAGAGTCAACGCTGGAAAATCCTCAATATTACATTGTGGTTGTTTTAAAGGCACATATGGTTCTGATAGTGTTATATAGGGAATCTAGAGGGACATATGAGTTGGAAACTATGCTTAGGAGATGGTATGGACATCACGAGTGATCGATCCCAGTTTCTATAAAAGGAAGGAGTAAAACTGTTAAGATTAAAAGTGATAGGGAATCGACCAAGAGTGTTTGAGGCATGATGCGACATAAATGTGGCTAGACCAAAACCCATCTGAGGAAGTGGAAAGGACATATATTCATACACCATCATTTATTTTTCATGTTTTTTTATTCAGTTTGTTTATTAGTCTTTCATTATGTTTTATTTTAAAGAAAAGCATATTTTTGTTGTAATAATCAGAGGCAATACAGCCTACATGCTAAAATATCTAGTCATGTAGATAGCTAGAAGGTCAGGCCTGTGATTTTTTTGTAGCTAATTTTCAAGCTCTCCCTCTCCTTATAAAAGGGAGGAAGAAGCACTTAACAAAGGTTCATAATTTTGAGAAAGACGACTCTTCTACGAGACCTTACCTATTTTCATTAAGGCCCTCTTGAAGATTGTTGTATTCTAGTTTTCCTAAAGAGATTAATACAAATTTTGTGGCAATTCCAACTGATTTGGATTGCAGTATGTCCTTCTATTTATTTTTTTCATATATGTTTTTAATTCTTCTCAGATTGCATGTCATAGTAGCAACTAGTTGTGTTTCCCTTTAGATATAGATTCATTTAAATTAGAAATGCTAGTGGATAATGCATGTTTCAAGGTGGAAATCAAGTCTTTAAAAAGTGCTCCATGCATCTTAGAAGTTCATAGCATCTCCTATTTCCCATTTCTCTTTGAGCCTTATATATAGATCTTATGTCTTAAACCCTATATGAAAGATTCCTCCTCTGTTATCTCCCTCCATTTACATATGTTTCAACAACTAAATCACTACAAATTCTAGGTCTTATTTGGCCACCTTAAGCCAAATATTATTTCCTAAGTACTCTTGTGTATCAACGGCTTTATATTTGGTATATTTATGGATGATTTTGAATCAAACTCATTTATAATTTCCGTGACAAACTAAAGTGCTGCAAGTCTTTTCTACAAATCTATCCAAAACTCTTTAAGATGTCCTAGGCACTAGTCTACAATCAACCCAGAGGTTGTCTCTAGGAAGCTTTATGTATCTCTTAAAGTACATGTGCTCCAGGTGCATTAAAAAGCAACAATAGGGACCATGAAATGTGGTTGATTTGATGTAAGGGTGGATACCCTCCTTTCATACGAGAAATCCCAGGTGGACCCATGTGTTGATGACATATAACATCTATGGGAGTGAGTAGCTATTCTCAAAGGGAGGGATATGGACATTCACTAGAGGATGGAAACAAATTTTCTTAGCATCCGTGAGGTTAGATGGGGTTTTCTTAAGGGGTGCTGGAGAGGTAGGCTAGTTTTGGACCAAGATGGTCCATTAGTGGTGGATATTAATGCCATAGATTATCTTGGAGTTCCCTTACGTGAGAATGGAATTCCGAGGTGATCTACATATGCCTCTACTCCCAAGTGATAGGTGGGGGACATCAAGCACATGATGCGATATTTTATCTTGTTTATTTTTCTTTTCATTTTTCTTGTATATGTTGATGACCACATCATATTTTACTATGTTTATATATATGGGACCTCATGGCTAGGAAATTCTAGTTTTACGTGATCATCCTCAAGGTGGAGATCATGCATGAGGATAGGTTGTGGATTGGGTGTGTTTTCATTGTTGAGGGGGAGCTAGAGGGGCCATAAGGGCCATGACAATGTGGTTGATCTGATGTAAGGGTGGATATCCTCCTTGTGTGGGAGGAAGCCCAAGTGGATCCCTGTGATGAGAAGATCTAGCATCTGTGGGAGTGAGTAGCTATCCTCATGGGGAGGGATATGGACATTCACCAGAGGATGGAAACAATTTTTCTTAACATCTCCAAGGCTAGATGAGACATGCTTGGGGAGGATATAGTAAATTCCATGGTAACACCACACCATGAGTGGATGTCAACATTGCAGAGAGAAGTTGTGGAAATGGTGATGACTTTGCCAATTTTGGCTCTTAGTTGAGGGGTGACACATGACCCACTTAAGGGTGGTAGAGGGAGACAGGGTGGTGTTCCAACACTACCCCCTCACTAGATATTGTAATTGTACTAGGTGAATCACTTGTTATGAGGATACTCCCCTTATTTATTTCTATGACTCATTTTTTGATGGATTATATCCCCTCCATGTATATTAATTGATGATGGTGACGATATATATATATATATATTAATTATTTACAT
Organism: Pinus taeda; assembly: GCA_000404065.3. Classification (NCBI taxonomy): domain Eukaryota; kingdom Viridiplantae; phylum Streptophyta; class Pinopsida; order Pinales; family Pinaceae; genus Pinus; species Pinus taeda. The sequence goes on along the minus strand of APFE030523906.1, from coordinate 295,547 downwards.
GGTGTGTATGTTTATGATGTCATGTTTCATTGTTGTATATTTCTAAATGGTTTTTTATGGTTAGTATGATGCTTTCCTGTCTAGGATATGGTTTGCTATGTTGTTGACAACTTGGTTTTAATTTTGTGCTATATGTGAAAAATTAACATTTCAAAATATTTATACTAGCAACTTGGCATGTAGGTATTTCAAAAATAGGAAAGCATCATGAACCTAAAAGGTCTAATTCAACTGTGTAATAAGAAGATGGGAAACAAGGAAAGCATGTAGGTGGAAAATGCCAAGGTGGATGGAATGGGCCAAAAGGCCTCTGGAAACACTTTATTCTACTTGATTATTAGTGGTTGACTCCATACAAACTTTTATTTCGTGGATTGGGGTTTGATTGGGGAAGTATATGCTTAGGCCATCGATGCTAAGTTTTGTGACCATTGATAAGCAGCATCAGTGAACCTAATGAAGTAAGCTGGTAGGTGATCCATATGCAAAACAATGACATTGACACATCAGTGAGAGTGAAGGAAAGGCTATTAAAACATAAGACTCACAAAAAAATATAGAGAAATATCACATGGATTAAAAGGTTGTTCATTCATTGATGAATTGTTGTGAGATAGAGTTCATTAGAAACAGTGAGGATGTATACTCCTTTAAGGAGGAAATTTTTGGCTATGTAAGGTCCTTTCCATATGTTTTTAATTTCCAAAGACCGAAGGCTTCATTTGTGACACTATAGCATAAGACTAAGTTCCCCTAGCTGAAGGTGCGAGGGGTTACACTATGGTCATACATTTCTTTGGATTGTTTTTTAGTGGCCTCATTTTACTTGAGAAACGCTCGTTGATTTTTATCAATGTGTTCCAATTGTACAAGTTTATTTTCAATGGAAGTAGTGTCTAGGAGAAATTTTGTTGTGGTGCGTAGAGTAGGGATCTCACATTCAATTGGGAGTACAGATTTGACCCCCATGAATGAGATAGAAGGGAGTGACGGACGCAAATGTTTTGACTGATGTATAGTACATCTACAAGGCTAAAAATAACATGTGGTTCCAATTTTCTTTTTTGTATTTTTTCATTAGTTGTTTTAACATGGTTTTAAGGACTTTGTTAACAACTTATACCTAACCATTGGAATGGGATTAATATGGTGAAGACAAATCATGAGAAAACCCAAGGAGTTGAGAGAGTTCTTGGAATATCTTGTTTCCAAAGTTTTTTTCATGGCCAAACACTAATCAATGGGGGACCCCAAACCACATGATTACATGGTTAAAGAAAAAGTAGGCCACTATAATGGCCATGTTGTTGAATGTGGACATGAAGCAACCCATTTGGTGAAGTAGTCCATTGCAACTACTAAATACTTATGGTTGTTTTACGATAGTGGGTTTTAATTCATGAAGTTGATCCACCCCCCATTTGCAGAAGGGGATGACTATAATGAAAAGGTGTAATAGAGTCAAAGGGGCTCTCATTTTGTGGGAATACAATAAGCACTAGGTGTTGAGAAGTCAATAGGTCAGTAAATTAGAGTTTATTTCTCTTACTTGATAATTTATTGTGAATATATGTTGGATTATTTTTAATTTTATTATGTTCACTTCATCAAACAATTATCAAAACATAAACCATGAAGATCACAAGAGACAATGAAAAAAAGATACAAGCTCCAAGCTAGGGCAACACACCATAAGGGGGGAAAATCAACCAACTTATCTTCTTACAAAATTAGGTCAAAGTGAGAAATCCAAGACCCAAAACCAAGACTGATACCTTCCACAAGACCCAAGTTAGCCCCCCTTCAAGCCTTCCTCAATCAGGCCCAATTAAGTCATTGAAGGTTAAATCTCTTTTGATTACAATTTCAAACCTGTAACTTCGTAAAGTTGCCCCAACACCTTCGTAGAAACAAAATTTTATCTGCGTAATCTGCAAAGTTGCCCCAATACTTCGCACATGTGAAAAAATATAGACAAAAGTTCAATTTTTCTCCCTTCTAGAACTTCACTCTCTCTCCTTTGACTTTTGCTCTTCTTTGATTTTTTCTTGTCTTTTTTCTCTTGCTTGCCCAGAAATATTTCAAGTGATAACCAAATGAAGTTGAACTTATCTCTATATATACACATCCATGAGGTCGATTAGTCCCTTCCAAGGCTGACTTGATCTTGTGGGGATGAAATTGACTCTTTCGAATCAAATAAAATTATTTGCCCTTTTTCTTTGAAAAGTCCAAATGGGACTTGACTCAAGTACAATAGATTGACGCATGAAAAATATCATTTTAGCTCAACAAAACCTAGAAACATGAAGAACATACTTGACTAGTGAAATAATAATAATAATAATGATAATAAATCCTTTTTATGCTTTTTTTTTCTTTCAAGACATACATAACGATACAAGTATAATGATGATTATGAAGATCAAACCTAGTTACATTTTCCAACACTAGGTGCACATTTTGACTGCTTTGATGCAATCTCAAAATAAAGTTGGTCAAAAATAACATGGACAATGAGTTTTCTAGGTGGTATACATTCCTAAGAGGTTTCCACTACAAGCATCATCATGACAATAATTTAAGACCCACTCAGCTTCCTCGAGAAATTAGAATATGAAAATGTGGGGCTAAGGAAAGAACTTGAAAAAACAAAATCTCAATTGAATCTAAATCTCATTTTTCTACAAAGGGATTTGAAACATTAGAAGAGACTATTAAGGTCCAAAATAACCCATTAATCAAAACATGCCTTGGACACAATGCGGATCAAATTAACCAAATTCCAGATTCTACGATATCTATAGGTACAAATACAAAGAGTTATGTAAATGTTGTAAGAAATGGCAACAAGGCTCAAAAAGGACAAGAAGGATAAAGTCATGCTAACATAAATAAATGGAGGCAACCAATATAGGAAAGGTACTCTTGTCATAATCATGAACTGAGTTATTCAAGAAATTTATTTACTCCTAAGTACTATTTTTTCCATGGTTACTGCTTTCCTTATGATAACTTTGGTCACAAAACAATTCATTGTGTAGCTTATGAAACTATCAAGACTAGATATGCAAAAACTCATTATAATTTAAACAATTCAAGGAAGTAGTTTAATAATTATCTCTCCTTTATGAATGAAATTGAATGTATTGTATGCAATAAATATAGGCATGAAGAGAATTAATGTATAAGCAAGATGATTCCCTTGTATCAACATGAACAAAAGATAAAGCCTCCCAATATATGGAAAATAAATACTTCTCCTTCAGAAAGATGTGGTTAAAATCTATATGCACAGGATCAAGAATACCTATGGTACATTAATAGTGGCTACTTGAAATACATGACATATGATAAAGATAAAATTGTTTCCCTTAATGAAGTTAAGAAACAAAATAATGTCTCCTTTGGCAATAATTATCCTACTACTATTAAAGGAAAATGATCCACGCTTTTAAAGGATAAAACCAAAGATGAGAATGTATTGTTTGTAGATGAATTGAAACATAACTTTTTGAGTGTTAGTCAAATCTTTGACCATGGGAATGAAGTTATTTTTAGATCTAAAAAATGTTTAGTCAAATAATTGGGCATAGGAAAGACAATAATCAAAGGAACTATACCTCCATATAATGTATACATATTAGATGATGATAGTGAAAAATGATACATGAGAAAAATTGAAGAAATTTGGCTATGACACAAGAGGATAGGACATCTCTATTTCAGTCAACTATATAAAATAAATAAGAAGTGAGTTGTTCATGACATGTCATATATCATACCACTAGAAAATAACATTTGCAAATCCTGTCAATTTGGTAAGCAGTCAAGAGTTCAATTCAAGGTAAAAGAATGTTCTTTAGAAAAACCCCTTGAACTAATTCATAATATTTATATGGACCAATAAAAGAGAAGTCCCCTTGAAGTGAGAAATATTTTATGCTATTAATTGATGACATCATTAGAATGTGTTGGGTTAGTTTGTTAAAATTTAAAGATAAATCTTTTGAAAATTTTAAAATGTTCAAGGCTATAGTGGAAAATGAAATGGAATTAAAAATCAAATATCTTAGATTTGATAGAAGGGGCGAATTCATATTCAATTAATCCTTCGATTTTTGTGATCAACAGGGTATCAAAAGACAATTATCTATAGATAAAACTCCTCAACAAAAACAAAAAAGAGTTTTAGAAAGGATGAACAGAATGGTTCATCAAATGGAATGTGAAATGCAAGATGAAACTTGAGTGTATCACACCTTCTGGGGAGAAGTAGTACAAACAATAGTTGATATCCTCAACAAATTCCATGTAAGAGTCAATAGTGACAAAACACCACACGAGCTATGGTATGGAAAACCTGCAAATGTTAAATACTTTAAAATTTTTGAAAGCAAATTTTTATCAAAAGAAATGAGGAAATTCTTAGCAAATTTGAACCCAGATCTGATGGAATAATTCTCCTTAGATATTCCTCCAGAAGTAAAGGGTACAAATGTTACAATAAGAGGCTTCAGAAAATTGTTGAATGTTTGGCTTTCATAGTAAATGAAGGATATGTGTAACCCAAAAGAAACATGAAATATTGATGATGAAAAAACCAACACCAATACCAAATAAATTTTTGGAGAATAAGAAGAAGAGGCATCTGAAGAAGAAAAGTAAGTGAGTCAGAAAATATCCCATATAGGTATGTAGAGAAAAATCGTCATGAAACCCAAATACTTGTTGATAAAGAGGCTGGAATACAAACTAGAAGAATATTTATTGGATCCTCTAGCCACTTAGCTTTATTTTTTACAATTTAACCTCAAAATGTGCACCAAGCAAGAAAATATGAATGATGGATTAAGGCTATGAATGAATAACTTAACGAAGAAGAAAAGAACCATACATGGGAACTAGTTCCAAGACCACAAAATAAAAATGTAATTGGGACCAAATGGGTGTTTAAGAATAAATTAAATGAAAATGGTGAAGTTGTTAGGAATTAAGAAAGAGTTGTCTACAAAGGATATGCTCAACATCAAGGACTATATTTTGAAGAAACATTTTCACATGTGGCTCCCCTTGAAGCCACTAGACTGTTCCTAGCATTTTCCAGCTTTCATAATTTTAAAGTATACCAAATGGATGTTAAATCTACGTTTTTAAATGGGGATCTAGAAGAAGAGGTATACATTGAACAACTTGAAGGCTTTATACTTGGAAATGATAATAATATTGATTTCAAACTCAAAAAGGCTTTATATGGGTTGAAACAAGCTCCCTGAGCTTGGTATTATTGTCTTGACAAATATCTTCAACAATAGGGATTCAAGAAAGGTTTTGCATATAATACATTATAGGTCAAAGTAGACAAAGAAAAACTATTGGTAGTAGTGGTTTATGTTGATGACATCATATTTGGTAGAAATATTGATTCAATGATCCAATTGTTTGCTTTAACCATGCAACAAGAATTTGAAATTTCCCTACTTTGTGAGCTAACATTTTTTCTTGGTTTATAGGTTCAAAAAACTAAGGATGGTATTTTTCGTTCTAAAACTAAATATCTTAAGGAGATCATGAAGAATTATGGATTAAAATATTTTAAACATGTTTGCACACCTTTGGTACCAAGACATAGTCTCATCCAAGATGATGACTCCCCAAATGTTAGTCAATTTGAAAATAAGTCTATGATTGGTAGTTTGCTCAATCTTACTTGTACTAAACCAAAAATTATGGATGAAGTTGGCATAGTTGGATGTTCCAATCAAATCCTAAAGAGACTTATCTCAAAGCTATCAAAAGAATATCCAAGTATTTGTAGGGAACTCAAGATATTGGACTATGGTAACCCAAGAACATGAATTTTTCACTTCAAGCCTATGTTGATGTAGATTGGGCCAGTAGCATTGATGATCAAAAAAGTACCAGTGGAGGAGCCTTATTCTTGGGAAAATGCTTAGTCTCTTGGGTCAACAAAAAATATAGTTCTATAGCCTTATGAACTACTGAAGAAAAATATGTTGTAGCTGCAACTTGTTGTACTCAACTACTCTGGTTGATTCAAACATTGCAATATATCCAAGTCAACTGTCCACAACCTATGCCTATTCTTTGTGACAACACAAACACCAATAATATTTATAAAAATATAGCTATGGATTCAAAGACTAAACACATTCCAATAAAGTACCATTTTCTTAGAGAGAAACTATTGGAGCAGAAAATAAAGTTGGAAAATATTCCTTCAAGAGAACAAATATCAGATCTATTCACCAAACCTCTTCCTCATGATTTGTTTGAATATCTTTGCCAATGGTTGGGGATGATCTCTGCTTCTTCCCTATCCTAATCGCTCTATACCAACATGCAAGTATGTGCTTAGGGGGAGCTTTGGATAAATAAAAGTTAGAATTTTACACTTTATATGTGATTCTTATGAAGGACAATCATGCATGCACATTTTTATTATCTCAGACAGTCATGCATTATATTTTATGGTGATGAAGGAGTGGCATAGATTCAGGGGGAGTTTCTCATATGCTTCCAACAATTCATTGTTGGCATTATGGTTCTAAGATTGGTTTGTTGATGGAATTTTTTAGTCTATTAATGATGCTCATATGCTGATAGGAATGTATGAAAGGGTGTTGGTCCATGATGAGTTTATGAGCTATTTTTGGTACCTCATTGTAAAACATTATTGCTAGTATTGATTTGTTTTTTTGATGTATTTCTTACTGACATCTTCCTTGATGAGAAGGATATATAGGTTGCTATCACTATGTCATGCTATTTGGGTTGCTGCTATGAAGTTTTCATTATGTGACATGTTGTTGATTAATCTTATTTTGATGTTGAATGGATTATGGTGTTGCAAAAGGTCCTCATTTATATGTTGTTGAGAACTCCATATGTGTTGTTGTTGAGATTTTTGTGTGTTTTTCTACCATATTGTACCTCTATTGTTTTATCTAATTATTGTATCATATTCTCTCATTCTTGATGTAATGGTCATGAAGAGACCCATGGTGTTTAGCCATGTCATGTATGTAGCCCCATTGTTTGGGTGATTGATGTAATCTTGGGTTCATAGAGTCTGATAGGTCTCTAAATTAAACATAAATTAAGGCTCATCTAACCTTTCTTAAGCACTTGAAGGCTATATTAAACCTATCCTTCTACACTTAATACTATTTTTTCTTTAATATGTTCTTAGGAAGGTACAATTTGAGCAAGGAGTGAAGTAGCTTGTCCGCATCGGCTAAGGTCTCGGCCAATGCTTTTAAGAGAAGGGCAATGTGGCTTGGGAATAATTCCATCCATGCTCCTAGGTTGAAGGTAATAGAGATGATTACATATTATGTGCCTAATATTATTTATTTTTGAAGAATATTGTGAGAATATTGGGAAGATTATGAAGATTTGGAGGAGGAGATAATTTAGGGACTTTATACCTACTACAATAGTATCAATATGGGATAATAAATGAAGAACATATCATGAAATTATTGACAAAATCTAGAGATCCAGTGATTGCAAAAATCTAGGAATGCGTTCCCTATCATTTAATGCAGATTCCTCGTGTTGGGAACCAGATCCACTATTTGAGAGATTTTGGAGGGGAAAGTTTCTTCCTTTCAATGAGAATACTTCCTCATAATTTTTAATAAATACCAATGATGAGCGCCATTATTGCAGCAAGGATGTTGCAACTCTTGGGCTACCGGCATTACTTATCAAGCTGGGGTTCATACAAACTTAGAGGTCATAGTGCTATATGCAGAAGTAAAAGTGAAGGTCCTGCCTGTTGTCACTATTCATCTGGTGAGAGACCCCCGGCATTCCAAGCCATACTTCTATAGAGTCAGAAGAAGCTTGATTCTTTGATGGAAGAAGAGCAAATCTATTCTAAGAGAGCTACTCTATTGTAGTAATGAGGAAAACAAAATGTATTGCTAAATCACACCATATCCTAATTAACCATTTAAACAACTATGCTAAGAAGAATTGCTAAATCAACACTAACCTAATGCTGCTATCTAAGTTACAGAATTAAAGAGCATCAAACCATACTAATGTGTGAGCAAGAAAACTAAACTAAATCTATTCTCACTTTTTTGGGTTTTTTGGTAAAATCAAGCATGCAATTTAATTGTTCTTATGGATGTGACAGGTGGATGGAAGGTGGTTGAGGATGGCTGAAAGGCTTGTGGAGTGATTGGATGGGGTGGAAGGGTACTAGGAAGATTTTTGTGACTTCCTATAGGTTCCCCATAAATTCAGCCTCAAAACAAGTCGTTTCAGGAAAACCTACAGGATGTACTAGAAACCTACATGATGATCCTGTAGGAATTACAGGAAACCTACATGATACAACCGAGAGCTAATTGTGAGTTGTTGGAGGTGTTGGGAAGCTAGAAAAAGGTGTGTGATTAGTGGGATGGGGTGTTAGAAGGTCTAGGAACACTCAGGAGTCAATATCCAAGAGAAGAGATGGATAGATTCACTCAATGTCCCTAGGGGAATTTCAATGAAAAAGGACAAAAAAACTAGTGAGGGTGATGGTGGAACAATAGATGGTTAAGGTTGATGAGGTGGAATATGGATGCTAGTGATGAAGTCTAGACCTCCTCTTGAAGTACCTGCAGTGCTTAAACATGTGTGTCTTTCAAGAACTATGCAACAAGATACATCTTCATAAACTAGAAAAGCATGAATCAATTGCTCGTATTATGCATGAAGAAAGCACTGAAGGAAAAGAGAACATGAGTGAGATATTATTGCAAAAATAGAGTAATGGAAAAAAAATATGACAATGAAATGAACCAAATGTTGAATCAAGAAAACAAACTCCAAAGCTGGGGCAAGAACTAGAAATTAGTGTTTTTTGGGGCTACTGAAGGGTCTCTTCCTCGATTCATGGTCCCAGAGGGAGGAAGTGAGGCTGAGGCACCTACTGACAACCTTATGGTGATCCTTTTTCCTTTCTAACCTACTAACTAAAAGAAGCCACAAATGGAAGCAAACTAACATATAACCAATCTAATCTACACCGTTGTAATGGAAATGCAACTACTTAAGCAAATGAACAATCAAACTATGAATCTATGCTAACATACATGTACAATAAAGAGGAGCCTTGGCTGCTAGGGCTGGGCCCTAACCCAAGAGCTTTAGCCCTCTGAGCTAACTCAGTGTTGGCTCAAAACAAAACTCATTCTTATTATCAAAACAATGGATTAACATAAAAAGGCTATCACAAATCTTGCAGCTCAAAAATAGAGTAGAATTTTGCAATCAAAAATCTCAATCCTACTGAGGTCCTAGGCCTCTATACTTATGCATCTGAAGTCTCCAACGACTTCCTTAAAATTGGGGAGGCTCAGCTCCCAAACTTCGAGATAAACTGGTGCTTTGTCTTTTACTTGCTCAGATGCCTTCTAGTCCTCATGATTTGGCTATTTGCACTCCGAGCTGACGGAGAAATATTCGAATGGAGCGGTAGTAAATGAGGAGGATTTACCTCCTATAATTCCTCTCCCTTGTCCCATTCGAGTTTTGACCAAGGTATTTGCCAAAATTCCTTACTTCTATCCTTTAATCTTGCATTAAATGCACATTAGACCACAAAGAAAAATATTCAACTCTAACTCATCTCATAAACAAAATATAATCAAAAGTATGCAATAAGTTGTGAGAATAGTTGGTTTGACTAGGCTAGGAGGTGAATTAAGGCCCATATAATTACCCAATGATGGGGCTCATCATCACCCCCTACTAAAAGTGTTGCTCATCCTCTGAGAAACTTAGTCAATTTCCATGTCCTTAATGGCTCTGGTAGCCTCTTTGGCATCCCATGCCTCCTCTTTGGTCTATTCTTCTTGTTCATAGAAGCCTTATTTATTTTCTACTTCTTCTCGCTTCCTCTTTTCCTCTTCTTCTTTTCTCCCTTCTAGCATCCCTAGGAGTAGTGGTGGACTGAGTTTTAGGGCTATCCAATTGTACTTCAACTTTTGCATTGATTTCTTATACATAGGTGTCCTGTTGAGTGCCTCAACCTTTGAGGGGAGTGGTATTCCCTAAGTTTGCAGGCATCTATGACTGAAGATCTAATGTTGTTGCTACTGTGGAGCTCCTGGATCATCCTAGTGAAGACCTGTAGCTGATGATTGACATTCTGTGGGATAGGCTGCTACAAAATTTCCTACAAGATGTCCTATAGCTGCTTCTCCCTCAGAATTCCTTAATCATGTCACTGGTTGTGGCTATGAGGATGGTGCAATGAATGGATAGAGGGAGTAGGAGTGTGTGTGGAGCAAGGGACATTTAGGTAATGCTCTTACTCTCTGTTTTTTTTTTATCTTTTTTCATAACTGGCAGAAAATGATCTCTTTTTGTTTTGAAGGGTGAGTGTAGGGATGATGATAATGGATGAGGTGAGGTGTTAGATCATGTCTAGGATGAACTTTAGGGACCTAAAAAACCTACCATATGCCCTTGGATTGCTTCCTGTAGGTTTTTCGGGCCATTGTATTTCCTACAGGATCATCCTGTAGGTTTTCAGGGGATCCTGTAGGAATACAAGGGATCCTGTAGAAAACACAGTCTTCACATAAATTGAAGGAATGGAGTGGAAAAATAGTAGAAATGATGGATAGATGCATTGTGAGGAGTGGGGGAGATGAGTATGTGTGATGCAAGGTTCCCTTTGGATCCTCCTTTTGCTCCTTGACTGTCTTTCTCGCCCACCTGCAAATAACAATTTTATCTTTTCTCTCTCCTTTTTTTTTCTTTTGAAAAATGACTAGGCTTCCTCGGAGAGGTTTTCACCCTAGTTGTTTGCCTTGGGTGCCTCAGGGGAGGTTTTCACCCAATGATCTTCTTATTCTTTTTTCTATTTTTTTTCATCATTGGGTCGCCTCACGAGGTTTTCAACCCAAAGATGGGACTGAGGCACCTCATGGAGGTTTTCACCTGAGTCCTTATTCTTTTTTATTTTTCAGTGAGTTGATGAGGGAGGAGTTGAACCTTGCTCCACCAGCATCACTGTTTTATTGATATTGTTAATGAACTCTTGTTTAGATAAAGGTCTCTTGTACATTTTCAATCGATACCAATTAACAGTCAATGGAATGGCTTCTTCATCTATAGTTTTGATTTGCACTGAACCATTATCATGGCATCTTTCCACAACATAAGGTCTGAGCCATCTTTCTTAGCTTGCCCTTGAAGTCTTTATACCTAGAATCATATAACAATGCCCAATCACCCTTCTGAAATTGCTTCTCCTTAATATGTTTATCATGCCAGATCTTCCTTTGAAGCTGAACTATCTCCATATGTAGGAGGGTCTGCATTCCAAAATTCATCCAAGCCATTCAATTGGAACAATCTCTCTTTTTGTGCATGACTGAGGTCCAAATCTAGTTGGGTAGCCATCCTCAATGTTTTATATTCAAACTCAATGGATAGCAAGGCCTTTTTCCCATAGACCAACTCATAGGGTGTAAACCCAGTAGTGGTCTTCCATGTGGTATTATAGGCCCAGGTAGCCTCAACTAGTCTCTCTACCCAATCCTTCCTGCTGCCGCTCACTACCTTGGTTAAGATCCTCTCCAGTGCCCTATTGGTCACCTCCACTTGCCCATTAGCTTGTGGATGATAGGGAGTGGAGGTCCTATGCTTGATTTTGTGATGGCTGAGAAGTTCTTCAATCATGTTGGAGGTAAACTAGCTGCCTTGGTCTGTGAATAGGTCAGCATTGACGCTCGGCAATGATGATGACAAAAATGGCTTGCCAATGCACCCTGCAGTGCAACCCCTCCTGATCTTGGGCGAAGACCTTTCCAATGAGTTCCTAGCCAATAGATATTCCCGTGTCGAAATGGGGAATTCTAGGTGGGCCGACATAGGTGCTCCTATGTCCTCTCCCTGTTAGAGGTTCATAGTGAACTCCTAAAGGGCCACCACCTTTCCTACAACACGCTAAGGGTTCCAGGCTCTAAAGAAAGCCTGTAAGTACCCCTCTAGCATTATGCAAAACCTTCCTGTGCCTAACTAGCTATGCCATGAGGCTAGTGGAAGACATCTAGGCTGTTCATACTACATGGTTAAAGGCCACTTAAATAAAGAGAACAGGGCTCCAATGGGCTCCGAAGTGGAACAAATCCTTCAGCGTTGGTTCAACGCCCACTGTACAGATCCTTTGACTTGTAGCTAGGTGAATAAATATTCATGTGTATACATAGACCTTGCTAAGCAGGAAATCTTCCATGTAATCATTTCATATTAATATAAAGAGTTACAAGCCCATTGTTTTTAGGTTTTTAAATTTCTTCCTTATGGATTTATTGCCTGTAGCATTTCATAATATATTTGTATCATTTTTCACATGTGTTCTTAACAATGTAGGGGAACATTTCATACAAATTATTCTTTATCTCATGGTCATAACATGGTCCTTTTCAGCATGCAAAGCAGGACACATTCTAATGCTTATTATATGTTGTAAAAAACCCAAATTTCATTTAACACACCACATTATTTTTAGTCCAAAAGCACACCATTTCTTGACTTATTTGGCAACATTATTTATCTTAGAGACGCAAATCATATATACATATATTTATTTATTTAGTCATAATTATGAGTATTGTTTCCATACAAAGGTGTATCCACATACTTATTGATTAGTAACACTCTTATAGTCCATAATCCAAATCCATTTCAAGCCAAAATTGAATCACAATTTCATAAAAATTTAACACTATAGAATGATACTTATCTTTAGATTTGCAGGGAAACTAAGTATGGGACAAGGAATCTCCACCCAATGTTTAATAGTTGCAACCAAGTTCATTTGTAGTGGTCACCCCCAAGCCAGATTCCAAACACTGAGCGGGGGTTTTCTTAGAGGACTATAACATCAATCTCCGAGCTAGAACAAGGAAACCATAGTACTTATTTCCTCAATCCCACCAGTTTTCCTGTTGTTGTAAACAATGCATAAGGAATCTAGAGGTTCACTACCTTCACCTTCAAGAATAATGCCAAGGATTCACATTCTTTCTAGGAAGTCTAGAATCCACTGTGAAAGTTATCTCAAGGCTACCCTCTTCCCAAGTTGTTCAGGGCTCCAAGGACTAGTATCTCAACCCATAACCTCTAGGGGACCCAAGCTATTACAAGGTTCAAAGATTCGTATCTCAATCGATATCCTCCAGAGAACCCAAGCTATTATAGGGCTCCAAAGATTCCTATCTCAATCCATAAGCTCTAGAGAATCCAAGTCATTGCAGGGCTCCAGATATACCTATCTCAACCCACAGCCTCTAGGGACCTGATGATGCCTCGAAAATCGTTGCAACAACATTTGGGGATAACCACCCGGTCCGGACCTTAGTACAACTCCTTTTCCGTTTGGGATGGTGGCTCCGACTGGATATAATGGGACCAGTTTCCCGATAATGAATAAAAGGGATGGATGAGTGATGAATAGTTTGCTTTAATGATAGGTGACTAACTTATTCTATTGACAAAAATAGGAAAAATAATACTAATCCCGGGAACAACTTATTCATTTGGAATGCAGCGTTTAATAATCCTTATCTATATAACAAGCATATAGATGACTCTGTAAAATAAACAGAGATATTCAATCATTTAAAGATTACTTCATATGAATAGTCAAAACGAAGCGATTAACACAAATTACTGCATTCACTATTTATATCATCGATATATATATATGATTGAAAGAGAAGCATGCT
>APFE030523906.1:246688-272189 GCA_000404065.3 Pinus taeda | reverse complement strand
AATCTTATGGCCCTTTTGTTTTTGTAGGACAGGTTGGGAGGTGCATATCCATTTTTCAAATAAAATATTAAATCAACATACTATGATTAAGAGTCAATGATACTTATCTGGTTGATTGTTTCAGATTGATCTATATCGCTTGATTCCGGAATGTTGGATGCTCCTGCCAATAACATGCAAAAACCTTGGCCTCTGATAATCTTTGTTGGCTTGATCTCTAGGTCATATTCTTGAAGTGCTATTACCCAATTTGCCCTTTTTTCTCCCAATTCTCTTTGGATTAATAGTTGCCTAACTGAGGAGAAAGGAACTATAACCTTTGTATGGGCTTTTAAAAGGAAGGGTCTGTAATGTTTAACCGCTTTATATACAGCAAAGGCTTGGTTTTCTACTTTGGAGTAGTTTAGTTCTGCACCTTGAAGATTTGAACTATAGAATGAAATAGGTGCTTCCAAATTGTGATTGTTGATCTGTGTAAGTACTGCAGCATAAGAGCAAGCGGATGCAATGGTATACAATGTAAAATGATTAGAAAAATTTGGAGTGTTTAGAGCGGGGGCATTGATTATTGATTGTTTGATTAATTCAAACGCTTCCTTTTCTAGCGATCCCCATTTAAAGACTGAATTTTTCTTAATCATAGTTTGAAGTGGTAAAATAGTCTGAGAAAAGTCTGGAATGAATCTTTTGACAAAATTGATTTGGCCTAAAAATGACTGCATGGATTTCTTATTGTGAGGAAAAGGAATTTCAGAGATTTCTTTAATCCTATCTGGATCGATATAGATGCCCTCTTTAGAAACAATAAAGCCTAGGAGCTTACCTTGATCAAGAGCGAAAAAGGATTTCTTAGGGTTTAGAGAAATATCATATTTCTTACAACGCTGAAAGATTTGGTTCAAATCATGCAAGTGGTTGGATCTCTCTTTAGAAAATACAGTAATGTCATCTAAATAGACGACTACTGTTCTATTAATTAACCCTTTGAAAGCAATATCCATTTCTCTTTGAAAAGTGGCTCCTGCATTAATAAGTCCGAAAGGCATTTTCTGATATGCATATGTTCCCACTTTGTTCTGAATGTGGTTTTGAGTCGGTCATCGGGATGGACCAAAATTTGGTTATATCTTGAAAACCCATCCAAGAAGGACATTAACTCGGAGCCTGCCACTGATTGGAGTATCTACTCCATAGTGGGTAATGGAAAGTTATCTTTTAAACTTGCCTTATTTAAATTTCTGAAATCAATACAAATCCTTATGTCGCCATTTTTCTTTCTGACTGGTACCATATTGGAGACCCAGTTTGAGTGCAGTACGGGAAAAATAATCTTAGCTTTCAAGAGTTGATTGAGTTCTGATTTTATTTGACCCTCTAAGTTTGGATGTATTTTTCTCAACTTTTGTTGAATTGGTTTCTGTTCAGGAAGCATTGGGATAGTGTGCTGAATAATAGATTTATCATACGTTTTTAGATCATCATATTTCCAAGTGAAAATATGTTTATTCTTTCGTAACAGACTAATGCATGCTTCCTTTTCCTTCATGGAGAGTCCTAATCCTAAATTAATGTTTTGAGGATTTTGTTCGGTGCCAAGGTTTATCAATTCAAACCTTAAGGTAGAGCTCTGGAGCTTTGAATTAGACACAGGTTTAAACCTATCTTTAATATTGTAGAGGTCCTCAAGCTTCACCACGTGCTTTGGGATTGAGTTTTCCTCATGTTTATTTCGCATTTGAATATCGTGCTCATCTTCCTCGATGATTTGATTATCATAGGATTTTTTGGAGGTCAGAAATTGTAAAATGTCATCATCGTGGTTAAACACTCTCCAATTGGTTACATTGTCAGGAATGGATGGCCTAAAGAGTAATTCTACTGAAAACCTATCTGGACTATAGTCTTCGGAAGGGAGTAGCTTGGAAGCGACATTGGCTAGCAAGTAGGCTGCCGAATTTTGCGACCTGGGAATGGAAGAAATATTGAATGCTAAAAAATGAGATGTGAGCTCTTGTACAAGAGATTGATAATGCTTGAGATGGTTCGAAAGACAATGAATTGTATTCCTTACCTGTTTAACAATAATATCAGAGTCGCCAAAGACCTTTAAGTATTGGACTTTGAGGTCCATCACTTTGTACAGTCCTTGGACTAATGCTTCGTACTCAACTGTGTTATTGGTGCATTCAAATTCTAATCTACAGGACAACATTGTTTTTTCTCCTTGCGGGCTAACCAAAATGCATCCTGCTCCTGATCCTTCACTAGACTTGGATCCATCAAAATATAAATACCAAAATAAAGAATTATCTACAATCTTTGTTACAAAATTCTCAGTAACATTAACACATTTAGACCTGTCGGTCTGTGAAAAATTTTCAATTTGCGATGCGAAATTGTTAACTAAGAAAGGATATGGCTGGGCAATATAATTGCCGAAAAATGTATCGGAAGAATAATTTCCTAGGATATTGTTGTTGAATGCGACTGGTTGATTTTCTTGTTTAAATTCTGTAACAGTGTGGGTCATATGTTTCTCCTGATCGATCTTTATTTGATTGGGCTTGCCCTTATAGGGGAGCAACATATGGGACCAATTAGTGGAGATATACCCATGGAGTTTTTCTGACCAATCCCTGCTTAAAATCAACCCATAGAATTCAGGTATATCGGTGACTAGGATATCAATCCTTTGGACTATTCGTGGATCCATCGATAACCTGATCGTTACAGAGTTTATTTCCCCTAGAACTTGAACCTTAGTTCTATCTAACTGCACAATGTGAATAGAAGATTTCTAGGGTTCTATATTCAATTTAGAGCAAACTGAAGCAGGCATTATATAAGAGGATGCCCCAGAATCAATTAAGCAGTTATGTAGACTTCGATTGTAAATTTCATATGTTAAGAGGAAAGGAGGGGTATGGGAATTTGATCTATCTCCAATTAGAATTGTGTCAGTTGCATCAACTCTACCAGAAGGTGGTTGTCCTGAGTCGCTTGCAGCTTTAGTGGTGGGAAGAGGTGAAGAAGGAACAGCATTAAGTTCTTTGAGAAGTAATTTTTGTTGATGTTTTAATTTACTAAGCTCAAACATGTTGATTTTTGCCTTAGTTTTCTTCATGTCATCGACAATATTATAATCCATCGAATCAGAAACTACCAATGTCTTAGATGATGAAGGTGTATTGGAGGATGACGGCTGATTCTGAGATACTGTCGCGGCTGGCTTCCTTACGGGTACCTTTTCCTTAGCAGTATTAGTACCAACACTCCTTTTCTTTGGATTAGCTTGAACAGGTTCGGGAGTAGCTTTACTCCTTGTAGTGACAGGAAAGGCTTCTTGCTCAGCGTCAGTATTGGAATTAGGGAGTATAAAGTCCCACATCCCATGGCATTCAACTACTTCCTCTTCTTCTTCTTCGGATGGTGTAACTGTTTCTTCCTCTTCTTCTTCCTCAGGATCCGAGTCTGCGTATGATATAACATTTGGAGGCTTGGACTCGGGTTTCTTGAAATTCCTATATAGTTTCTTCGTTGAGGACTCTGATACTTGTTTCTTAATCTCAACCATTTCGTTCGACAAGATTTTAAGGAATTTCTGAAGACCCTCCATGTCATATGGGTCCTTAGTGATCTTTTTCTTCGAGTCATCTTTAAAGGACACTTTTTTAGATTTCTGTTCTTCCAGGGCAGTTTTCTTTTCTAAGGCGATTACACTTTTTTCAACAGCGAGTGCTTCCTTCATGTTTTTGGCCAATGTAGGCTGTTTAGCCCTATCCACAAATATGGCTATGTTTGAGGGTAAGACAGTGATATACCACTCGCTTCTAACTTGTTCGCTTGGCTTATCATCGGTGGGGATTTTGTTCAAGAGTTTGTTGAATCAGGAGTTGAACTCCTTAATGGGTTCTCTTGACTCGATCCTTAAATTGGAAAGGTCATGGACGAGTGTAGCCAAGGATCTATCATCGCCGTATTTGGTGAGAAATTGTTCCTGGAAGATATTCCAACTTGTGATGGATCCAGAGGGAAAGGAAAAATACCAAGACCCTACAGATCCTTGTAGTGTATAGGGAAACAATCTAACTACCACATCTTCTTCAGTCACTCCCTTCAAATTGACTGACAACATAAAATTATTTATGTGTTCTTCTGCTGACTTTCCAGCGTCTGGATTAAACTTTGGATGCCATTTTTCAGGATAATCGGGTAACGGATGTAAAGGCGCAGGCATGGTGGCTGCACCAGGACTTCTCCATGGTCTTTAGGTCATTTTAGGAGTACCAGTGATTGCCTGTGGTGTTCCAGGTGCTTGAGGGGGAGGTGGAAGTACAGATTGAAAAGATTGTGATGTTTGAGATGAAGTCCCTTGGTGAACAATGATATGTAGTGGTGAAGTGGGTGTTTGACTTCACACAGGTGATAATGAAATGGAAGATGATGGAGAAAAGGTTTCGCTACCAGAACCTTCAGCGGTCTTTTTAATCCTTTTCCTTTCAGGTAAAGGAAACTATGGTGGTTCAATACCTAGTTTTTCTCTTTGGACTCTGGTAAGGTGAGGAGGTAAGCGGAATTGCGAAGTCTGACTGCCTTGTGATACTTCAGATCTAGGAGGCGAAATTGAGAAGCCTTGAAGTTTCTGGATGATGGATTGAACTTCAGGGGACTCCGGACTTAAGTGTTCTGAAGTATGATATAATTGAGCAGTAGTGGTTGATTCTTCTTCGTCTCGTCTGGATACTGGTGATTCAGAATGCAAACGAGATTTCCGAGGAGAGGTGGAGGGTGAATTAATCTTTGAATGGTTTGTAGGTGTTGGCTTACTCGCCATTCATAGCGCATGGCCCTCCTTCTAGCGCCAGAAATGTTGATGCCTCGAAAATCATTGCAACAACATTGGGGGATAACCACCCTGTCCAGACCTTAGTACAACTCCTTTTTTGTTTGGGATGGTCGCTGCGACTGGATATAATGGGACCAGTTTCCCGATAATGAATAAAAGGGATGGATGAGTGATGAATAGTTTGCTTTAATGATAGGTGACTAACTTATTCTATTGACAAAAATAGGAAAAATAATACTAATCCCGGGAACAACTTATTCATTTGGAATGCAGCGTTTAATAATCCTTATCTATCTAACAAGCATATAGATGACTCTGTAAAATAAACATAGATATTCAATCATTTAAATATTACTTCATATGAATAGTCAAAACAAAGCGATTAACACAAATTACTGCATTCACTATTTATATCATCGATATATATATATACGATTGAAAGAGAAGCATGCTATAAACAGCCAATAGTGGGATGCATAAAGGATGCTGTGAAAACACACACATATATAAGCAATAATAGCAAGAGCCATTAAATAACAATTCATATAACAGGGATGAGTACAGACGCAGATAATAGTACCATGTGAGCTGCTAATCAATCCCAAATATCAATCGCTATTCAAAATCCTTCCTTCAACGCAGAAATGCTTTTAAACAAAGACAGTAGTGCACATTTGTATAAAAACCTTCCTCATTAAAATCAAAATATTTGGTCCAGTTTCATAAAAGAATATCCCTGAAGTACAATAGTGCAACTTCAGGGTTTAAGTCATATACAAAACTTTACGACCCTTTCTAAATGCATGAAAGGGTCTATAAATACTACTAAGCTAAAAAAATCTATGAAACAAAATCCTACTAAATTGGCATCAATAAATGCTATCTATCTTCTTGGGGGCGATCTGGCAGTCGGCAATGTGAATCATGACTCAGGCTGCTTGCCTTTAAACCTGAGCGGGCTTATCGCAAGCATTGGCTCCACTTCGGGTGGTCTGTTGAGGCACAAGCTGAGTTGGGCAGCAAAGGTGGCATCCTGAATATCGGGTATGATATACCCGATAGCATCTGTGAGGCATTTTAAGGCGGCTCTTTGGCTGTGCAGCTTCACTAAGAAAACCAATAGGCATCCCATGTTAAACTGTTGATCCCTGCGATTAATCTTCCATTTTTCTCCAGCTCTGGGTAGCATGAATGCTCCAACATCTTTGTTGCTTTTAATTGGCCTGGAATACATTGGCAAATCATGTTAGACAAAGAAAGAGTATTATTTACTAATTCAACCATATTACAAGTGGTTGTCTTGCATCTTAAAATTGCTCTTTCTGCCTTCATTAACTGTGATTTCCATTCTGTGAATAATATTTCCTTGTGTGATTCTAGAATTCTTGGTAGGTTAGTTGCCTGGCCCTGATCAGAATCTTGACATTCCAGAAAATTTGTCAGCATTTCTTCGGCCTGATCCAAATTTGTTCTTGCCTTTTCTATTTTTTCGCTTATGGATGCCACTAAGTCGCACAATGGCTCTGCCTGGGTGATTTTTTGACATAGGAGCTTAACTTGATTTAACAATTCTTTATTTAATTGAAGTGCCTCTGCTTTAAACTTATCTACCTGAGGGAGCTTTTTCATTTGCTCAATTTGAGTTGATAATTGAGCGATTTGCTCATCGTTGTATTCATTTATGGCAAGCGATTTAACTTGATATAGCGACTCGGCTGATGCAAATAAATCCTCAAATCTGTCTTCTTTGTGCTCGAACTTGGCCAATTTGGCCTGGTCGAGCGCATTGTAAGCGATTTTCCTTGGATCGTACTGCCTGCTTGGAAGAGTGGCTAGAGTCAGTGAATTTATCTTCCCAGCTTCCTTCTCTGCATGTTTTATATCATGCAGAGTGTAAATACCAATTCGCAGAGGAAAGGAGGGCCAGACATGCTTCTTTTCTTTTTTCAGGGTCTGAGTAACCCCATCGGCATTGATTTGATAAGCTACCTCCCTGGCAAGTAACTTATCAGGGATGTATAGAGGAAGCACATGGAGCTTGACTTGACTGCCAAAAACTCTAATATAGGTGAACTTCTCTTCTCCAAACCAACTTGCTACGGCAGTTAAATCCACCCCTGCTTGTTCAGAAATCTTCGGGGCAGGCTTATAAAAAATGGAGTAATGAATCGGCAACATGAAACCGTTGCAGATTTGATACAAGTGGTGTTTTTAGTTTGTCTTCCACAACTTTTGATGATATATGTGGATGGGTGTGGGGTCTTGCGACGTCCACCTCCATCCGAGCACGGGGAATTCATAATTAAAACATAAAACGTCTAACACGTAGGCACTGTAGTAAAATGGCGGAATGAACCTCTCTGTGACGCGAGAATTAAATCTGAAATTAAGAATGGCCGTGGCTAACTTATCGGATAATATATATGCCCAATCCATTATCTCACCACTACATGTCGCCTCCATTAAGGGGACCATTTCTATGGTAAAATTGGCGGAGTCATGTAATCCCCATAGTCTACACATCATAATCCAAGCATAGGAGTAAGGAGAACATAGAGAATCGACTGAGTACTTACCCGAGGATTCGTGCTTATGCTTTGCTGGATTTTGTCTCCAACCTCGAATTGGTTCGGACTCGGTCTCATTTTCTGCTCGGAACTTCTCTAGGAATGTCGTGTTATACTTCTTCTCTTCTGCCGGTAAATGATACATTTGCCTTAAATCTTCGGCTCGAAAAGAACCGAAAATCCTCCCATCTAGAGTGCTGAAAGTTCTATCAGTAATTGGAATCTTTTGGATTGCCCACCTTACCACATCCGTATATGGGAGAATTTGCTCCTGGGCCGCTATTCTGTGAAGAAAGGAATTGGCCAAGTCTTTTAGATTAGCCTCAGATTTGCTAGTACTGTCACATGAGACTTGTATTCCCGTCACCCTCGGCTCTTCGGCTTCAATCAAGTTATATGTTTCTTGCCAAGTAGCTCTGGTAAGTCCCAGGCACGTAGTATCTGATATAAGCCCTTTCATTTTACTGCCTGGATCAACAACGGATTGCCCTGCGGCTGGTGAAGCAGAAGGCATTGTAGTCTTTTTGGACTTCTTTCCCATTCCACTCAAATCTGTCTCTGCGGAAGAATTTTGCACAGAGAGAAAGATAGGCGTAATATAGGAAACAATAACATGAATCGAATAGACTGAGATATATATATCTTGATAAATTCATGGTGATCGATTGACTTAAGACGGCTTCGGATCAAATCTGTGAATAGATTGCAAGCTTGCTGTTTTTATTAAATGGCCGTTAAGGCGTGTCAATCTCATTAATACCAGTCACTTCGGTTAATGGCCGAATGATTTATTTGAAGCATGCCTTGGGCGATTTGGCGGTTGAACGTGGATGAACAACTTTTTGAAAGATAGTGCCTTAATTACGAATAAATTGTATTAAACTGCCTTTATGGTTTTACTTTGAAAACTATGCTTTTGCCCTTTTCGCAATCGGGCGTCGGGAAAATCATAAGTCATTGTTTTGGTTCCATTTGGAATCCCCGATCGCCGATAGCGATATCGCATTGTGTCAGGAGTAGCGAGTGGGGTGGTTAAGAATGTGTGCATGTTGAATTGCCGATCACCGATAGCGATATCGCATCACATCGGGGCAAGAGGGAGCTTATTTACGTTTAGCCATTATCGCTGATTGCCGATATCGCATCGCATCGGAGCAAGGGGTCCTTAATTGTGTTACTTTATGTTTCACCGATACTCAATAGCGATTTCGCATCGGAGAAAATCAAAATGTCCTCAAGTTGTGTTCCCTTTGTCATTGCGATATGCGATCTTGCGATCGCTTTATCGCAATGACAAAAGATAAAACGTTTTACGTTAAGGTTTTTTGATTGGTTTTATTGAAGAGGCCTTTTGGTAATGTTTTCTTTTATTTCTTCGGGCCTTTTTTAAAATAGAACGTAAATTGATACCAATTAAAAACAAAAATTAAAAAGGGACCCATTTCATATTATGGTTTTGGAATAATAATGATAAGAAATGGGGGGTTGTTGTAGGGCACAATAGGACCCTAAGTTTTCACAGGGCTCTAAAGACTAATGTTCCAACCCACAACCTTCAGGGAACCAAAGACCAATCCCTTCAATTCACTTCTCTTCTCTTTTCTTCTACAAGTTTATGCTCCACTCTTTGCTCCTTGCTGATTTCTTCTCAAATCATCACTCTGCCTGCATGAGTGAATGAGAGAATCAAATGCTCCCCCTTTTCCCTATTGTTTCTTTTCCTTCTTCTACATGGGTGTTCCATCCTCGTCATTACTACCTTGGCTAGTCTCATCCTCCATAATTTTTTCTTGTCCTCTTTCCTTGTTAAGGTTCCCAAGCTCTTAGGCCTGTGTACTTTCTTTTGCAACTCATTTAATTTAAAAACCAATCTATTAAAATCTTGCACCAACCAGTCATTAATGTTTGTCCAACAATTCAAATTTTCTGCACAAGAAAACCTCAACATCCCAAGCAAGCAATCATCCTCCTAGGCTTTGGAATTAGTGTCCCTTTGACCTAGTCCCCTCTTTTAAATTTTACAGATCTGTACAAATATTTACAATGCATTTTATGAAAGAATCATAAGTAAGATTGTCACATTGCCTATAAATTAACTTATATTGCAATGATAAACTAACCTTCTTGCGATCATCTTCTTCTTCTTCATCTTTTAATGTACTTCACCCTAAACTCCCAATAACTCCAATTACCTTTTTTCTACATAAACAAACCCTCTTAAAACATAATATTTTTTATATTTTTAACTGACATATACCTGCCATCTTTATTAAACCGTTCCTCCTAACTTTTCCAACTACTAATAATATGTTCTTGCAGCCTTTACTAAATTATACTTCTTACACATTCAAGTGAAAATTTACACACTTTGTTGAACGATCCCTTGGATATTCTAGCACGTTATGTTAAATAGTTTAAACATTATCAACATGCTTGATAGAATTGAAACACAAGACATATCCAATCTTCCTTGAAATTTCCTTCCCACATAGACATATGAAGAGGAACCAAGTCAAGCCAACCTTCACCTTTTTCACATATGAATTAGTTGTCTTCTTTACTCCACTGGCTTCTCTTTATTAATAGTGATGGTATACATTTAGTTAAACAGTCCAACCAGACCAACGCACAAGTTGTAGTAGACATGAAGAATGCTTGACCATCTTTCAACTCTAAGAATGCTTGACCATCTTTCAACTCTGTCCATTGAGTAGGTGTGTCTCCTCAATAGTTGACGGTCCCCGTAATGGATGTTGATCGCTCAACAACTCAATCGATTCTCTGTTGACTAAAGCTGCAGGTCGATAAGTGTCTCTATGGTTGGTATTGTTTAAGAGACCATGGTACCATCAAGTAGCAAATGGACATGAACCTAACACAATCAACAGGAGCTTAGAACGCATATTATCAGTGTGTGGCCTCTTATAGTTTGATCCTTCACTTTACCAGAAAGCTCGCACCATCAGTTCCCGGTGAGTTTTGCTCCATTGAAAGCCTCCCCCATTATCTCAGGGGAGGAATTAACATGTGAAAAACCCACCCCCATTATCTCAGGGGCGGAATTTAACATATTTTCATGGATAATCATTTTTTATTCCGTGAATAATGTGTTTAGTTTGATAATGATTTTAAAAATGAATTATTTTTGTAATTTGAGTAGATTTAATGATTAATAATATATGTTTCTTAATTAAAAAAATCATAGTTCAGATCAAGTATTAAGTAAAAAAGGATCGGGCTTTATTTCATAAAAAACAAATATTAAATACAATTAGATATTTTACTTAACAATTACTTTAAAATTAAATTATTATTATTAATAATTATTTCTCTTATACCATATTTCTTCATACTTCCTTTCAACCTGTTCTACTTAGAGTTGTATTCATCTTTCCAATGAAACAAACAAAAAAATATTAAACACAATTAGATATTGTACTTAAAAAGCACCTTAAAATTAAATTATTATTAATAATTATTTTTCTTTTATACCGTACTCCTTCATACTCCTTCAACCTGTTCTGATATATTAGAACACCTGTTCTGATATATTTATGTTCTAATATATTTAGAAAATGCATATATTTATGTTTTAATATATTTACTAAATGCTTGGAGTTGCACTCATCTCTTCAATTGAAATTGAAATTTTCTTGTGAGTGATTAATAATATATTCCTCTCCATAACTAATAACCATGCTGTTCTAATATATTTACTAAATGCTTGGAGTTGCACTCATCTCTTTCATTGAAATTTTCTTGTGAATTATTAATAATATATTCCTCTCCATAACTAATAACCATGTACATGTCATTCTCCATGAGTGTGGGCCAAAAAAAATCCTTCAACTACTTTCAAGGTTTTCTGTCATCAGCACTGCCACAGGCATATTACATCCAAACAAACTATTAGCACCAAGCAATTCAGTTGATCAAAGGTTATGTTCACGGGATTTGATTTAACCATCCAGTAATTAGCACGCACCAAAGAAATCTATGAAACAATTACCAACTTCAATAGACCAGTAAGCCTGAATCGACCAGCATATCTTCGCTAGTCGACTGTGTTCCGTCTTGGGGGTTCATGGATTACCTCATTATCTTAGTTTTTTTGTTTTTTTTGTTTTTTTTTTTTTTTTGTAACTTATCAACGGTTATATTTATCTTTATTATAGATTTTAAAAATATTTGGGAATTCAAAAAAATAACAACTAGATTAATTTTTTTCAGATGGGATGTTTTTCTGATTCATGATATAATGATTAAGATCTTCCCAAAAATCACATGGAGAATTATTGGTCGATGCCCTCAATCTAGATTCATTATCAAGACATGAGAAGCAAGATCAACAGATTGCTAAAATATATCCCATAGATACAACTGTTATTATTAATAAGAATAAACATTAAGAGATAAAAATTAATATATTTAATAGTTATTCTTGACTTTTATTTTAAATTAAGTTTTATAGTTATTCCAAATAATTTGCAATTTTTAAATTAATATTTATAATATATTATTTTAAAATCGGTTTACAATTCGTTTTTATAATTCATTCATAACTATAATGTTATAAGACCATCATAATTCTATTATTTTTATTCTAAATAATTTTATTAATTTTAGTTCGTTTAAAATAGTATATAAGAAAATAGGAAATCAGTACAAATATTTTTATAAAAGGTTAATTAAAATATAATAACATCTTAATAATAATTAATTATCATCATTTCCCAATTGATATGTTGAATAGGACATGATATTTTTTTTTTAATAGTATTATATAATTCATAAAAAAATATCATTAATGAAATAAAATATTACAGTTAAAAGCCAAAGAACAAGATACCACTTACCAATACAGAGGAAGGAAAACAAGGGGTTAAGAACAAAGAGAAGAGACCCACGAATTAACTTCCACCCATCATCCCTATTAAGAGTCTTATTCCTCGTTTCAATTACAATGGCTTCTCTTAACTTCTGGTGATGGAAATGGTCAACCTTCGCAAGGACCTTAGAATCCTCTAAGCAAATATGGTGCTTCCTTAATTTAGCGTGTTCTGCTAGAGCAGAGAAATGGGTCCTATAGTGTCTAAGGTCTATTGAGTGCTCTTGAATTCTTTGTGAAATGGAGCGCTTTGTCTCTCCAATGTAGGGGGTTCCACAAGAACAAGGAATTAAATAAACACCTTTCATGCATTTGGGACCAATAGTGTCTTTGACATATCATAAAAAGCTATGAATGTTTTTCAAAGGTCTAAAGGTGGAGCCAATCAATTGCTTCCTTAGAATCCTAGTTTTCTTGTCTGTTGTCCCTTGGATAAAGGGAAGCTGGACACTAGAGGCTATCTTAACTTCTTTCTTAGTTCTAGGTCCCTGGCTAGCTTTTAAAAAGGCTCAGAAACCTTGGAACTTATTATAACCATTCTTCTTGAAGACATTTAGTAGATGGGTCTTCTCATCCATCAAATGTTCTTCATCAGAAACCCTTAAAGCCCTAGTATCTAGAGTGTTGAGAACACCTAGTTTTTAGGCTAGAAAATGATGAGATTTAGCATAAAGATACTGCTCACTATGGGTATTCTTATGAAATACTTCGTTGGAGAAATTAATTGTTTGACCTTACTGCTGTAAATTCCAAAATATTTAAAAATATGAAACCTACTTAGGATTTTGCTGGGCTACATATTCTTTTCAATTTTTGCTCATTGCTCACTGTGGGTATTCTTATGAAATACTTCGTGGGAGAAATTAATTGTTTGACCTTACTGCTGTAAATTCCAAAATATTTAAAAATATGAAACCTACTTAGGACTTTGCTGGGCTACATATTCTTTTCAATTTTTGTTATCTTTAGTGCAGATTTTAAAAATATTTTGGAATTCAAAAAAATAACAACTACATTAATTGTTTGACCTTACTACTATAAATTCCAAAATATTTAGAAATATGCAACCTACTCAGGATTTTGCTGGGCTACATGTTCTTTTCCATTTTTGTTAGCTTTCCCATGACTAGAGCTATTTTCAAATTGATCTTGTATTATTAATACTTGAAACTTAAGTGTATTTTGGTTGTGGAAAAATAAAAAGTAAAATAAGATGATTATTATTTATTTTCCAAAATATTCTCAAACTTTCTCAAAATAGTTGATCTTTTAAAATATTTGAAAATTTCAATCAAAATAAGAATAATCTATTGTGGATTCTCTGGGATTTAAATAACCACACAAAATCAGGAAAAAAGGATAAAACACTCCATTATTTATAGGGTCAGTTATCTTTAATGACTATGCACTTTGAATGGAAACAAGGATAACCATGAGTTAATTTTTTTCTTCTTTTTCTATCATCTATATAGCATTTTATCATTCAAGTTAATATAATGTATGATGATATTTACATGGCGTAGAAAAACTCCCAACAACAATACTATAGTTGTGCACAACATGGGTCTCCCAACAACAATACTATAGTTGCGCACAACACTGACATGTAGGTTATGTAGGTCAAGATAGATCGATGGGTACACAATATCTTGATCAACGGGTAGTTCTTTGCATTCAAGTTTGTAGGTTAGGTAGCAAGAGAGAGAGACGAGCAACATCAACGGAAGGTGCATACAAGGCACCACTCATTGAGAGTTGACTTTTATCCCAATCAACGTGATCAAGTTCATATATTCCATTTGCACAAATGTTTCTTTGAAAAAAATGGTTTGCAAAGTTCATGTAAATGTTATAGAAAGAAGGGTCTCTTGGTTAGCACTTTAGGTATGGGAGAAGTCTCTTATTGGAGGGGAGTATGTGTTGAGGGAATGTGATTCATAAACGTATTGGCTATGAAGGATTATGATGCTCTTCTAGAGGGGTATTATGTGTTGGGATTGGGTTTTCAAATAACACTCATAATCACTAAAATTTTGGTATTTTTAGGCATTATTGGGTATCATATCATAAAGCACACTTTCTCATAAGGATGAACCACATTAGATGGTTTGAAACATCGGCCAACAAACAATAATGTGATTAATCCAAAAGACATTCTCAAAAGTTAGTATTTAGTTGGTTAAATTTTTCTTACTTAGTTGGTTTATTGTGGTTTGGAATTTTTTGTGGCATTGTGATTTCCTTCATCATTAGTAGTCTAACTAGACTAGTGGTCCCTTTAGTGATAATTTGAATTCTAATCTCCATTTCACTACCCATTTTTTGCCTCCTGTTTTATTAATTATTAGGGTTGGGATAATTTCACTAAGAAAAATTTTGACCTTGTTGGAAAGTAGAAACTTGAATGAAATTGATGTTAAATGGTTATAAGGGGGGTTTTAGGTTGATAATTGTGGAGGAATAAGGAAAGGATAATATGGTTTGGAAAGCGGTAGTCCACCATGATTGTGACATGTCATGTTCTACCCCTCCTTATTGTAATGGTAATTGTGATTGCAACACCAACATGGAGAACCACGACTAGCTAAACCTTGGATTAAATATATGTTAATTATTATTTACAATTAATTAATTAAAAACAACCAAAGAAGGGAAAACCTTATGGCTTGGTCTGAGGGAAATTGATGGTTTTATTGTGCCTTTGGAAAACCATGCCTAGTTAAATTTAATGCTTGAAGTCGATTGCTTGCGCTCCTATTTTGAAAAGACATGACCCACACCCAACCAAATTAAATTTGAAGTTTCTTGTAAATTCAAAAATCCATTTTCTGATAGGTCTATTATGATGCGATTGTGGTTTAATTAGATTTTGCAGAGTTTGTTGTTAGCTAACTCATGGGAGAAAAGATTGGACTGGTGTGGTGGAAGGAAGGGAGGTGCCCATTCCCATTTTTCTCTGGCAGATTAAAGAAACATTTGCATTCAACCCTTAAGGGAAATAGTGTCGCAGAGCCGAAAATACACCCTCGGGGGACAAACAAAGAGGAAAGGTAATGTTATCTTAGGATACATTGGGATGCAGAGGAAAAATATAAATAAGTGCACAATGGAGGCTATTGTTCTCTCATGTTCATGCCATTTTTCTCTCAAGGTTTCATAATTATTTTGGTTGGACTTCTCTTGATTAGAAATCATCTAAGTAACTTGTGACAGTTGGTCCTGAGTCATAGATGGTCCTCTCAGGGTTCATATTTGCCTTTGGTTGGCTGTTAGTCACTCGATTCTTTATACGTGTTATTGGGTCAAATAAATGGATGTTTGGGGAAATTGGTCCTCCCTTTTTCTCTAATTCTAGTGCACAAGCACCCTTATTTTCCTAGAAGACGAAAAAATGCAAGACTAAATTTCAAGGTGTGGAGCTGGGGAGCATACTGGACACTTAGTGTTTGCTACGTGGTCAATGAGCCACTTAGTGTTTATTGAATGGATGATTAAACAATTAGGCGCTTGTAGTTAAACTAATGAACCACTTGGCGCTTGTTGTTGGTTGATGAACCACTAAGTGTTTGATAATTGGCTAATGAACCACCTTCATAGTGGAATCAATCCATAGAAATGGGCATTATACCCCTATGATGTTGACTATTTTTCTAATGAGCCACTTCATGCTTGTTGTTTAGCTGATGAACCACTAAGTGCTTGCAAAATGGTTATTTGAACCACTAAGTGCATGCATCTAAGTTGATCAACCACTTAGTGCTTGTCATTGGCTAATGAACCACTAAGTTCTTGTCAACTAGTTGATGAACCACCTTCATAGTGGATTCAATTCCTTAAAACTAAGTATTTTTCTCTTTGTAATTTGGGTGAAGCCCTACATTTTGAAACTCAGAGAGTAAGCGAGCGACTGTGGTGCTTACTTCCAAAGAGAATTTGATGAATCACCTAGATCACAGACTCCATATCATGAGTGCTGGACTAGACCATTCGTGTGAAAT
The DNA here is from genome assembly GCA_000404065.3 of Pinus taeda. Lineage (NCBI taxonomy): Eukaryota > Viridiplantae > Streptophyta > Pinopsida > Pinales > Pinaceae > Pinus > Pinus taeda. Next base: position 255,890 of record APFE030523906.1, on the reverse strand, counting down.
TCCCCCACGAAAGCATCCCCTCAAATTTTGGATCTGGCTCAGGGGTGGTCAGCTACAAGAAATATTATAGTGTAGCTTTCTTATAGTTGGGTGGAGAGTGGAAGTCTCTCCTTTAGTTGCTATCTAATCTATCTTGCTCATATTAGTAAAATGATTTATGCATATTTGATTTATTGATGATGACTATGCTTGTTATGTTATTGGATAATATATAGTTTTGTATGACTCATGAATGGTTCCTTGAGTTCACTACATATTCATGGTTGACATGTTTTCATATATGTCTCTATGGTGATATCGAACTACTAGAAGTGTGTGTTTGTCACCATATTCAGGAATTGTACGATAATTTACATGATTGTGACAGATTGTTTGAGGTCACTCAATTAACCTATTATTGTATAAGTTCTTAGTTATCTTATTTGGTTATGCATTGGGCAATTCACTATCATACCTATGATTGTAGGTTATGTTACAGGTTGTGAATTTAATTTATATGCAATGTGTTAAATGAGTGTTTGCTTAGAGTTGATGATCACTTAGCCTATTAATGATGTGAGGAATATATGGGTTCATACACACTTATATAATGTTGTAAGCTAGAATTGTACTAGTCTATAACATCTTGAGATTCATTATTTTAACATGGTCTATAACCTTATTGTGTAATTATATAAATTTATGTGACTCCTAAATGATGAATAAAGAAATCCTAATTCATTGAAGAAGCTAACTCACCTATAAAAAACCTCATATGTGGATTTCCTTACATATTTCATATTGTACAGTGTTGAAGTTGGGTGATGTAGCCTTAGGAGCCATGCCTTTAGTTTGGATCTAGTGTAGGTCGGTTCTTACTACTTCCCTTATCATTCATTCTAGAGAGGGAATTGTGTTATTAAGAATCTTGTTCAGGCCTTGGTCAATTTTAAAAATTTTGGTGTTCTGGGTCGATGCCCTAGTCTTAAGAAATATTTGTAGAATTCCTTGATTTTCCTCTCTTCCCTTATCTTGGTCCTTTTGCGGGAAATTTGGTGATCCATGCATTCGATGGTGGTAAGGGCCATCACCTATGTGTGTAAGCTAGATCACCATGAGGTGGGCTCTCTAGTAAATTGCCTTGTCAATATAGTGATTCGGGCATCTAGACAGACATAAGCTAGTTCCTTTGCATATGGGTTGGATTCCATGATCTAGGTCAGATCTTGTGATCAAGTGTATTTTCATATTCGGTGATCTAGAGGTGCACGAGGTTAAAAATATATAGGATGACCTAGATGAATCTAGGGCTAGATTAAATTATATTGAATCTAGAGATTTGAGGATCTAGGGATCTATGTGTGGCAAGGGTGCACACCTCTTCAAAGGCCTGGATACACCATATCCTAAATACCATGTAGTGGGTTGGATTTTTTCCAAGGGATAGATTACATTCCAACAACTATTAGATCTAGAGATATCACAACCCGACAGTGATGAAGAATGAAACAATGTTTGGACACTGGATTGGGCATGAGCTAGATATCTACACAATATACAATTGTAGAATCTTATCGTCTCGCTAATAATTCCATGACATAGTGACTCTCCTCTTTGGTGTTTCCCTGCTCATCAATAATACTTTGTTACTAAACCTATTTTTATTAACATGTTATTGCACTTCCAAATGTGATTTTATACCATTGTATAGTAATCATCATGAGCATTTGTATTTTTCCTTACCCAATACTTACATCTTGGATGCACCTATATACTCTATTATGTTGTTTTGGAAAACTTTCACATTAAGCAAGCATTGTTTACAAATCACAGTGGCCCTTTCTCTTGTAGCTTGATGAGACAACAAAAAACATTCTTAGAGAAGTTAAACATAGTGTCATGTTTTCCTATAGATAATATTTCTAATTATTATATTCATGCTTCAATATAAGATATTAGCTAAAATCTACAACTTTATGGAATGAACAATATTTTGTTTTTCTTGCATTGGTTTAAATTATTGGTACAATCATTCTCACAGGATAACTTTGTCCACATTTAGCAATATATATGTTATGAACCAAGAAAAATTGTATCAAGCATAGATAATACTCATGATTTTGAGTAAAAATAACTTCTCATTCGGTGATACGATGCACCAATAAAATTCTACATAATTATGGAATTGTCAACTTTTCTCTTTTTGCATTTTTCCTGGACTCAATGTTTTAGCAAAAACTTTTATTTCCCAAATGAAGAAAAATTATGCAATATTCAATAAGAACAAGTTTATTATTATTATTATTATTATTTAAATATTTTTCATTTATAAGGAAATATTAGATCATCCCACTATTTTGGAAAAGTATACTAACCTCACTCTTACCGGATTTGTTGTCCATTAGGTAGTTTCCAAAAATGATCCCCATGGCAAGAGGATTTTGCAATCCAAAACTAAAGGGGAACATAAAACCAAAATAAAAATAATATAAAGGCACAACAAATATCCATTAGGATTCTAATGAAGTTATCAGAGCAATATTCTTCTATCCCGAGCTACGAGGAGGAAGAGGACGAAATTCATAATGACAATGCTTTTCCATATGGACCAAACATGAATCTTAATATTATAGGATTTCCTGCATGTTCCATTAGTTTGATTCAATATGATTCAAGTTATCCTAAATATGCCATTGGTTCCTTTGGAGGTCATTCATGAAAGAGATAATTACATTGTGATAATCATGCCTTTCCTTCAAGAGTTGCTCCAATAATGTTTTGAGTTTCTTGTGTAGGGTGAGAGAATGGAGATATTGAGATATATGCCCCCTAGTATTCTCGAGGATGGGAAGCCAACAAGATAATTAACTTATAAGATTAGAATCAGAAAATGATTGTCATTCTCTTCGAGCAAACCCCTCCAAGAAGTGAATGTCTTCCTGCATGCTAGGTGAATTATGACATGAAGGTGGTCGTCATTTCCTGGGCCTGAGCCTTAGGCTGAGACCAACATGAATCTCCATACTCTTTAGCACCCCAATAGGCTCATCTACACTATCATGACATAGTAAGTCCAACTAAGAACCAGGTGAAATAGAACTTAAGAAGTACACAAGAAAAAACTAGGAGAAGGGCCTGCAACACTACCAAAGAAGAACCATGCCCCAAGAAAACGTCAACAGAGCCTATGGGTTGTGGTTTTCCATGGTCCCAAGAAATCAGAGAATGAAAAAATCCCCTTTCCATAGGTAATTCCAACGCAGGAAAAACGACACTGCTTTGACTAGTCTGATGCAAAGCCACTAGAGGATATATGAAATAAAAAGAAAGCCAAAGGCATGTAACATGTCTTCTTGGCTGAACACACTAGTCTTGAACCAATATACAACACATGAATCCAAATGAAATAAACCAAAAAGACCATAAAATCTAGTACCCAATAAGGGTGAGAGAGGAGCCAAAGCCCAAAATTAAGCCAGCAAATCTCTACAACATAAAATATGAACCAAGCTAGCAAGGGACTTCAAGTTACCTCATAAATCAACTGAGTGAAGAGAGGAAATATAATATATAAGCCCAAAAAAAAGTGTTGTACCTTCTTCCATGCCCTAGTTGTGCCTAGCAGCGTTAGAGAGTTTAAAATTTTCCCAACACCAAGGTCCCAAGCTTCATTTTCATGATTTTCCCAACAATGGATTCACATAAAATACAATCACTAACACATGAAATCTCCTTCATAGAAATTTAGAGCCAGGTTTACATGACCATCATCAATCCTAGCCTACCACCCTTGGAAGCACCAAACCCCCTGCATCGAAAAACAACTATGAGGAAGAGTCATGAAACTACAAGTAATATGCACCGTGGATTAAAACTTAACTCTGCACATATAGTGCATGGGGTGGACATTCCATGTCGTGCCCTAGCTTTATTAACCTTGGGAGTTGGTGGGGTAGCTAAAACCCACCCCCTGACCCCGTTATTTCCCTACTTTTCTACCCCCATATAGCTCTTCAATAAGACAAAATTATCTAGCTTTTTGAAAAGGTAGAATGTTGAGTAACTATTTTTCTAGATTTGTGATTCGACATCACTTTTCATTTGAAGATCTCAAAAATCCCAAAAGCGTGGCTTAGAAGAATTTTTTTTCCTTGTTTCATCACCTCTACTCTAAGTGCTTAGGAATTTCACCAAAATACCAATTGGGTATCTTCACATCTACTTTTAGGATTCACTATAGAAATTTCATCAATAATAGGGCCTTTGGCAAAGATTAATGCCCTATCCTTCAAAAACCATTTATTTCCATTTTTTGGAGATTTGTAGTAGAAATTTTCATTGAACCTTATTGGTACTTTTTGAGGCATCCTCACTATATGCATACCCTTTAAATTTAATCCGGTTTTGATTTAATATGCTTATGTTATGTCAAAAATTGTTTTCCACTCCAAACTTTTTGTTTATTATAAAAACCATCAACTTGCTGACATGGAAATTTCATTTACACAACATGGCATGTGGTTCTCGATGTGGAACTAATATCCACCTATCACCCCATGATACAACCATTTTACCATCCTTGGAAATTTGAATATTTCTTTCATTGGAGGTCATCCAATTCCTTCTTGTATTGATGATCTCCAAAATGCACTTCCATGATCCCAAAATAGTGTCATTGGAAATTTATAAAAAAAAAAAAAAAAAAAAAACTTTTTGGAAACTAAAAAGTTATTTGTCTTGTAATATATAGAATTCACTTTGACAGCTTACAAAATGGTCCCATTCATGGTTTTGAAGAAAACTTAACTTTCGACAAACTCACAATGTATTTTCCCCTACTAATCTTCAAAATTCACTTTGACAACTCACAAAATGGTCTCATAGTTTCCAAAAAATGATCTTTTGGAGACTAAAAAAATATTTCCCTCACCAATCTTAAAAATGTACTTTAACAACCTACAAAATGGCCTCATTAATGATTTCCTAAAAAACTTGCTTTTTTGGACATCTCTGAAAAAGTCGTTTATTTAGCCAACTTTTAAAAACTCCCTTTTCAACCAACTCCAAAAAACTTAAGTTTTTTTAGCTCCAAAAATAATCACTTTTTCCATCCAACTCTAAAAAAATTGCTTTTTCAACCAACTCCAAAAAAAGTCAAATTTGAAAAAATTTGAAAAAATAATCACTTTTTTGTCCATTTCACAAAAATTCATTTTTCAGCAAACTCTAAAAAACTTACAAATTTTGTCCAAATCCAAGATGAATCCAAACCATTGATCTCAAGTTCGAATATGATATGAATTGGTGAGTTCATTAAACTCCGCAGCTACCATGGGAATGGAAAATTCAACCTTCTAGGCCAAATTTAGTTCTATAAGTTGTAGATCAATGTTATTAATCATGTGTTTTATCGGTAATTTTGATTTGAATTGACCAAAAATATAGGGATTTCACTCCATTTTAACATATTTTCACCAATCCAAATTAGAATAAAGCTTTGTAAAAATGAAGTCATCAAATTTGCATGACTTTTTAGCCTGTATGGGTCCAATGATGAACCATATATGTGATAACACCCTATAATGTACCCAAATCCTAGTCTAAGGCATGTTACTACGAATTCAACTGATGCATAACTTTAATTCCATTTAAAACATGGAAAAGTGCATGAAATAACATACATATTCACATGAAACTAACATAATTCTTAAAAACATGAATGAAAATTAATTAAACATGCCCAACGACGTTTAACACGTAGAATGAAAAATTTAAGATAGCATTCAAGCACTTCAACAAAGCATTAAACTACCCCTTGATGGGTTGGTAGGGAAGAGATAGTTGGGGAGGTGTGTGGCCACCACTAAACCAAGTATCACTACTCATGGGCATGGCACGATACCCCCATCCTTAATCAAACCCCACTCACCTCACCATTTGATCTAAAAATGGGATCTTAAAACAATATTAAAGTATTACAGACTCATGTGCAGGAATTCCTATATTACTTAGTGCAACAGATCGAAAAGGTTGAATAATATAGACAATGAGCAATTAGAAAACACAACAGTCACACACATTAACATAACAAAATAATCAAGGAGTTCACTAGAATTGCTGGCTATGTCTCTTAGTCCAGCTTTCAGTGTTGACCTCTATATTATGTCTTCAGGAGAAGATTATTACAAATGTGAGCTCAAAACTGAGTCTCAACACAACAGTGACAAAACAATAGGGATTTACTTGAAATCATCAAGTCTACAAGAGTACACAGACTCTTCCCTTTTTCTCTCTGTCCTCTATTTTTTGTCTATCTTAGCAACTGCCCTTCCTCTATTTCTTCCACTGACTAGCTTTTAAGCCTATCGGTGCTTGTCTATTCATCTCCCCTTTCAGCTCTCTGGCTCTTGGCCTCTGTCCGTTCAAATCCCCTCTGAGCATTAAACAATCATTGTAAAATGCCTTCAGGTATGATGGCCACCTGTGTTATGAAACCAACTCACAAAAAGATAGAAAAGATAGTTGAACGCCTTAGAATTCAACTTCTTCAAGGGGGCAACCTCCTTTACTTTACACAAATGAATAATTCTTGGATGATTCAAATGACAAAACCTCCTTTCTATATATAGGAGTCTAAGGGGTCACAATATAACCAAGCCAACTAACAGTAATATATAAAGGCACCAAATAACAATAGAGAGTTCTATGGGGACAGTAATAACAATACGGGGACAAGAGGGGCACAACAATATTAATAAGGGATACAACTACAATATTAATGGGGGCATCACAAGTATTATAGGGACCTAACATGCCCCTCTCCTTCAAAAAAGTGTTGTCCTCAACGCTTGAGTAGTTTTGGATGCTTCTGTCTAAAATTCTCATCCTCCCATGTGGAATCTTCAGCAGATAAGTTCTTCCACTTGATGAGATACTCTGAAATGGATTGATTTCGTAGTTTTTGAGTTCTTGTTTCTATGACTGCTTTCGGTTCCAATATAATTTTTCCTTCCTCGTCAAGTTCTGGAAATATTGTTTTAACTGGAAGCTTGTCGCTTATGGCCTTCTTTAAACATGAAACATGGAAAAATGGGTGCAGTCGAGAAGCTGCAGGAAGCTCCAATTTGTATGCCATAGTACCAATCTTTTGTAACACCTTGTACGGACCATAATACTTTGGTGACACAATTTTATCCTTCTTAGCTTGCTTGAGGGACATTTGCTTATATGGTTGTAATCGTAGGAATACCCAATCACCTACATCAAATCTTCTTTCACTGTGATGTTGATCTACCTGTTGTTTCATTCTATTCTGCGCCAACATGAGGTTATCCTTTAAGAGTTGGAGAACTTGTTGTTGATGCTCGATGTGATGTTCCACTGCTCGAACCTTAAAATTTTCTCTTAAATATGATGTGATGGATGGTGGCTCATATCCATAAAGTGCCATAAATGGGGTCATTTTTGTTGTAGTATGGAAGGAAGTGTTATACTGCCATTCAGCCAAAGGAAACCATTTGACCCATTGTGTCTATTTATCAGATACAAAGCAATGAAGATATCCTTCCAAACATTTGTTTACTATCTCTGTTTGCCCATCAGATTGAGGATGATCAGATGAGTTATGATCTAACTAAGTACCAAGACAAGAAAATAATTCTATCCAAAAATTTCTTGTAAAAATGGGATCTCTGTCACTTACAATAATCTTTGGGTTTCCATGTAGCTTTTGAATTGTTTCCATAAATGCAGTAGAAACTGTACTGGCTTTAAATGGATGTGATAATGCACAAAAGTGCGCATACTTGGTAAGTCTGTCAACTGCCACAATGATGACACTCTTTCCCTCAGAATTGATTAAAAATGTGATAAAATCCATTGAAACCTCCTCCCAACATTGGCTTGGAATGGAAAAAGGTTGTAATAGACCTGGTGTCTTAATTGTTTCAGCTATATTTTGTTGGCATATGAAACATTCCGCCACAAAATTTTGAATATCCGATTTAAGGCCATCCCAAAAAAAATTCCTTCTTAACCCTATGGTAAGCTTTTAAAAATCATGAGTGCCCTCCTAAGGGAGAAGCATGCAGTTCTAGAAGAATCTTTTGTTTGATTTAGGAATTCTTACAGAGGTATCAGCGATCTTTGTACCATAATGAATTATTTTTCCAGCTAAATGTATCAGATGTACTGGAATCTTGTTGTAACTTTCGAATAAGTTCCCACACCTCTTTTTCATTCTTCCATTCCTCCCTTGCTTCATTTATCCAATCTGGTTGGATAATAGAAATGGTGCACAACAATGCTTCCACATCCTCATCCTTTCTTAAGAGTGCATTTGCCACAACATTTTTCTTCCCTTTTTTGTCTATGATTTCAAAGTCATAACCCAACATCTTTGTGACCCATTTTGTTATTCTTCAGAGGATAATCTTTGTTCTAAAAAGTATTTAAGGCTATCATGATCCGTTTTTACCTTGAAGTGTCTTCCCATTAGGTAGGGTCGCCATTTCTTAAGTGCATGGAGTATTGCCAACATTTCCTTCTCATAAATAGCTTTGTGTAAAAACTTTCCCTTGATTGGATGACTTTCAAAAGAAATGGGTCTTTCATCTTGCATTAAAACAACACCAATTTCATTTCTTGAAGCATCACATTGCACAATAAAGGTTTTTGTGAAGTCCGGAGTAGTTAGGACTGTTGCTTGGCACATTGCCTCTTTAATATGTTCGAAGGCCTTTGTTTCTTCTGGAGTCCATGAAAATGCGTATTTCTTAAATAATGTTGTTAGAGGTGTTGCTATTCTCCTATAATTCTTAACAAACTTGCAATAATACCCTGTCAACCTGAGAAATCCTTGCAGATGCTTTATGGATGTGGGGATTTTCTATTCCTTTATGGCTTAAACTTTGCTAGGGTCTACCTTAAGTCCTCCATGAGATACAATATGACCCAGATATTCCACCTCTTCTACTCCAAAGAAACATTTGGATCTTTTTGCATATAATTGTTTCTCCTCCAATAGTTGTAGTGCCCTATCAACATGTTCAACATGATCCTTCCAAGACTTGCTATATATTAGTATATCATCAAAATACTAACACAAATTTTCTAAGGAAGGGTTTAAAAATGGAATTCATCAAAACTTGAAATGTAGAAGGTGCATTGGTAAGGCCAAAATTCATGACCAAAAATTCATAATGACCCTCATGAGTTCTAAATG
>APFE030523906.1:192948-237430 GCA_000404065.3 Pinus taeda | reverse complement strand
TGACCTTTAGTGTATTTACTATCACAACTGTAACAAAGCCCTTTTGCTCTTTCTTCTTCCAATTGTTGTGGTGTCAACCTTATAGGTTGTGGAAGACTAGGGACAATGCTTCCATATTTATAGTTGTGAGTGATATGCTTCTTGGTTGCCATAATTTTGCTTTCCATTTTTCTTGCTAACCTGAATGCCTTCTCTAATGAATCAGGTTCCCAAAGGCAAACATCATGTTGGATATTATCCTTTAAAGACCCTATGAACACATCAATCCTATGCTCCTCTGGAATATCTTTTACCCTTATGTTCAATTTTGGAACTCCTCAATGTGCTCCATTATTGAACCCTTTTGTTTAAGACGTATCAATTGGCTAAAAAAGTGTTGCTTTTTGTATCCTCATAATGTGCTATCAATTCTTCCGTAAAAAAATGCATAAGTGATAAATTGTTTACGAGAGAAAAGCCATTGATACCGTACAAACTGATTTGGTTCCAAATATAAAGTTGCCATACGTACCTTTTGTGTGTTTTGCACATTATTGAGATCGAAAAATTTCTCCATCTGTAATATCCATGTTGCGGGATCCTGGCCATCAAACTTTCTCATATCGATTTTTGGAATATGGTGGGTCTTCAATCCAACATTAGAGTCTATGGAATCATGATTAACATTTCTTTTGTTCTCATCATGAGTTTCCTTTACTACCCTTTCACCATTAGTGACCATTTCTTGTAGCAACGTATTCAATTTTATCTTCAATTCTTCCATCTTATCATCCATGCCATCCATTTTGGCATCCATGCCATTCATCTTAGCTTCCATGCTTTCTTTGAACCGTCCATCTTAGCTTCTACACTTTTTTGTGCAAGTGACACTTGTTGCACTTGGTCTCGTAATTTTGATATATCATGCTTCATTTCTTCCTCTTCTTCATGAGTCATGCTAGAGCTTTTAGGTTGCTTACAAGGTGTTTGCATTTTATTTCTTCGGGGCATCAATTACCGATAGTAATGCTTTACTATGCCCTTTGAATTCCTTCGAACTAATTTTTCAAACCAAGCTTATGCAAAAATTAAAAAAAAAACTACACACCTTTTTTTCACTTTGTAGGAGCTTGATATTGAATCTGATGTATCTCTGTAATTTCGGATCACCCAATTCTGAAATTGTGATCTGTAGTAGCCCTCTGCATCCTCTTTCCAACGCCACTAGTCTGATCCAAATTGGATTCTCTAAGGAAGAGTTATGCACAATCTCCCAAGATGACCTGATTATAGACCTTTCTAGAAGAGCAAACTTGTATGAAATGCCACGTGTCACTGTTTTGACATTTGGCTCTGAAAAATATATAAAAGAAACTATAGTCTGTCCTATTTTTGTACCTTCTTACAAAATTTCAATCTGATGCTTAGAGAGAAAGTTATGATGATTTTCCCTAGGTCACCTATTTGGAATGTCTGCAAAAAAGACCAACTTCCTCAGATCATATCTCCGCAAATATAGCGCGAAAAGCTTTGAAATTTGGACCCGAGGTTTAGTACGATTTTGTCTCAAATGGTTTTTTTTTTTTTTTGCTTCTGAAACATTCCAGAAAATAAGTTATAGTGAAAATGCCATGATGACCTATTTGGAGCAGCGAAACCCTAGAATCCAAAGCTCTGATACCAAATGTTATGAAACTAGCTCACAAAAAGATAGAAAAGATAGTTGAACGCCTTAGAATTCAGCCTCTTCGAGGGGGCAACCTCCTTTACATTACAAAAATGAATATTTCTTGGATGATTCAAATGAGAAAACCTCCTTTCTATATGTAGGAGTCTAAGGGGTCACAATATAACCAAGCCAACCTAATAATAATAATATAAAGGCACAAAAATAGCAATAGAGAGATTCTATGGGGCACAGTAATAACAATATGGGGACAATAAGGGCACAACAATATTAATGGGGGCATCACTAGTGTTATAGGGACCTAAAAACGTATTTTTAAATGGAAAGGACCACTGGCACAGTTGAAATCCTGGGAATATGTTTCCTTGTTTACACAGAGAAATACACTAAAAACACTGAAAAACCCATAAAAACTCTTTCTATCAAACTTAAAAAATCATTGAATCCTTCCTATAATCCTATCGGGTCTACCTTTGGTTGCTATCAGATGCCCACCATTGATCCATGTGATCTCAGATCCAATGGCTAATATTCATTTTGAGTGGCTTATATGTGCGAAGATTACCCACCTGAAAAGGTGGTTTTCTCTCTCCTGTGCCAAGCCACGTTTCGGCCAGTGTATGGGATCAGGTGGAGCCCATCCAATACCACTTACCACCTAATGCCCACCTGAAATCCCACTTATTACGGAACTCAAATAATATAAAGCTGCATGTATAAACCTTTCGGGTCTGTTTTATCGCTTCGGGCACATTTCCTTTGTATTTCATTTTTTTAATGAAAATGCGAAAATACATAGAAAAACCTTTTTTACTGGAACTCAAAATATATTAATTTGCATCCATAAAACTCATTGAGTCTGACTATCGCAAGTCACATATTGTATCAGCTCCACTCCTTTGTATCGTTGTGATGCAGTATTGCAATGCAATATATCGCAATCGCATATTGCATAGTCCTCAGGCCCCCAGTAAGTCTTCCCTTGTGTTTTAGTGATGCAATATTGCAATGTAATCTAGGTCGTTGATCTGCATGCTTGATCAATGGTCCTTGTTAAATCGCGCTGATTGATATCACGATTTCCATAGGGATGCCTTCAATGTACACTGTTGGTCTCTCCCAATTGCGATATTCTGATTAGATCTAGACCATTGATTGGTCCAATTCGACGGCTCCTATGCATCCTGTTTGAACCTTTTTTTTACTCTATTTTCTGCCATTTCTTAATGATTTTCTCATGTCATAGTGTTTCCAATAGTTGTGTATATGAAGACTTAGAGGTTTTTAGGATCCATTTTAGATCACACATTCCCACTAAAAGGATTTTGGACCACTAAAAGTTTATTTTTAAGAATCGATCAAGTGAGGATACAACTCCCTCACTTGCTTAACTTCTATCCATCGTGCTTTGCTCAGATTTGAACCTTTGAGTCCTATCCTCAGGTACTCAACATCCCCTCGATGCATAGTTCTTACCTTCCTATCTAGAATTGTGTCTTCCTACAACTCATTAAGATATTCAGGCAACAAATCCTCAATAGAAGGCAACTGACTTCGCTCTTCAAGATATTCATTCAGTCATGGTTCATACAATCTCAAGTTTTCTACATAATGACTGAATAGATCTGCATATAAGCTCATAAATCAAGGCAATAATCATTTTCACCAATTTTATCAAGTATCTTGAAAGGCCCGTACCTTATTGGTTTTAGCTTCTTACCTTCACCTTGCATTCTGTCTTTGCTGATGTACAGCCATACTTGGTCACTAACTTGGAAACTATGCTCAACTCAATGCTTGTCATGTCTTGCCTTATACTTGGATTGATTTCTTTCTAGCTATTCCTACACTACCTGGTGAATTTCCTAGATTTTTTCAATGAACTTGGTTGCTTTATCCACATCGCTATGTCCATCAACTGCTATGTCTTTACCAAAGACAAAATCCAAGGGAGACTTTGGTATAAAACCAAAACAAGTCTTAAAAGGAGATCTTTGAGTAGAAGAGTGTGTGGCACGATTGTAAGCATGTTGCACATAACATAAATGCTCATCCCAAAGCTTGGGATGCTTGCTGCATTAGCCTCTAAGAAACTAGATCACTGTCCTATTGACCACCTATGTTTGGCCATTTGTTTGTGGATGAAATGTTGTGCTCTTCTTCAATCTGGTGTGCATCAACTCCCATAGATTTTACCAAAACTTCCCAATAAATCGAGAATCTTGATCAAATAAAATAGAAGTGGGTAAACCAAAGTGAACCCATATTTTCTAAAAGAACAACTTTGTTGTTTGTTCAGCTGTAACTTGCTTGTTACAAGGTATCAAAATACACATTTTATTGAACCTATCCACAACAACATACAAATAATCATGACCTTTTCTAGATTTTGGCAATCCCCCAACAAAGTCCATGGAAACACTTTCCCAAGGACGAGAAGAATGGAAAGTGGGAGTGTACAAGCCTAATTTCTATTACTGGGCTTGCTTGTAGCACACATAGTACACCCTTTAATATATCTAGAAACTATCTCATGCATTCTTGGCCAATAGCAGAACCTTTGCAATTGTGCAACTGTTTTACTTACACCAAAATGACCTGATATTAGAGAAGTATGTGCTTCTCGAATCACATTAACTATTTTAGTTTGAGGAATGCATAACTTTCCCAAATAATATAAGAGTTGGTCCTTTACATAATAATCCAATTCTTATACTTGTTTTCCATGACTTAAAGTTGCATATACATCTTTAACATCTACATCTTGAGCATATTGTTCAATGTAACTTTCATGCATTATTGAGTTATGCTTAAGTATAGTAGATGCATTTAAGATTGGTCTTGATAACATATCTGCAACCTTATTGTGTATGCCTTTCTTATATCTGATGAAAAGATGAAATTGTTGTAGAAAACCCATCCACCTATAATGTCTTGATTTCTGCAATTTAGTTTGTGAGTGCAAATATTGAAGTGGTTGATGATCTGTATGTATGATTGTTTCTTTACCCATTAGGTAATGTTTCCACTTTTTCAAACTTTTTACTAATGCATACAATTCTTTGTCATAATTGGGATAATTAACTATTGCAGTAGTAAATGTCTTAGAATGATAGCATATGGGTTTACCGTGTTGCATCAACACTACTCCCTTGGCATAGTCACTGGCATCTGTTTCAATCTCAAATGGATGTTGAAGATCTGGCAGTGCTAGTATTGGTGCTGTACTAATTTTTTCTTTTAAGGTGTCGAAGGTTTTCTGTTGTTTGCCTCCCCACTTAAACACCTGTTTCAATCCTGTTAAAGCATGTAATGGAGCTGCAATCAAAGAAAAGTTAGCAATAAACTTTCTCTAGTACTGTGTTGCCCCTAGGAAACTTCTAACCTCTGTAGTAGATTTGGTTTTATGCCAATTCACAATGACCTCAACCTTAGAGGGATCTATCTTCAATTCACCACCCCCTACAATATGACCCAAATAATTTAAAGATGTTTTTCCAAACTCACATTTTGACAGTTTTACATAGAGATTTTCTCTTTTCAAAACATCTAAAGTCTTCTTTATATGCTTTACATCGTCTTCCCATGTCTTACTGGAAACAAGAATGTCATCTAAATAAACAATTACAAAATCATTAATAAAAGGTCTAGGTACATCATTCATAACTCTCATAAACATAGCAGGAGCATTAGTTAAGCTAAAAGGCATAACCAACCATTCATACAATCCTTGCTTTGTCTTGAAAGTAGTACTCCATGCATCTTGTTCTGAACTCTGACCTGATGATAGCCACTTCTTAAGTCTAACTTGGAAAAGTAAATTGCTTCTTTCAATTGATCTAATAGATCATCAATACGAGGAAGAGGATAATGATTCTTGATCATTATTTTATTCAGTGCTCTATAATCGATGCACATTCTCCACAATCCATCTTTCTTTTTCACCAGCACGATTGGAGATCCACATGGTGATGTGCTTGGTCGTATAAATCCTTTATCAAGCAAATCCTATACCTACTTCTTTATCTCTACATTCTCTAAAGCTGATAACCTGTACATTCTGATGTTAGGTAATGGAGCATCTTGCTCCAAATGAATATCATGTGCTATTTCCCTTTTGGGTGGTAAACCTTTAGGTTCTTGAAATAGGATATCATATTCTGAAACAACTAAATCAGCTTTCTGTTTAGCATCACAACCTTCAAATATATTGGTTTTATTAGAGTTTTTTTTCCTTTATAACCATTAGTAAAAATTGTTTACTTGAATTCACAATTCTTTTCATCTGCCCTGAGTTTATGAGAGAATAGTTATTTTTGAGTTTCTGAGCTCTTACAATATATTCTATTCCATCTTTAGTGAGTTAATACTTATTTTCAGCTCTATAGAAAATAGCTTTCCTATCATACAAGTAAGGACTTCCCAAAACGATACCACATATATCCAATGGAACTATATCTAAATCAACCTCATCTACAAATGTGGACCCAATAGCAAACCTAAGTTTACATTGTCTTGTTACTTGTAGCTTTGTTTTATCACATACACAACCTAATGGATATGGCTTCTCATGAGGTTTTTTTAGTAATCCCAACTTCTTTACAATTGTTTCAGAAATCAAGTTTACTTGTGATCCACTATCAAATAAAGTATCAATCTTTTGGTGCTTGGAAATGACTCTAATACGAAAAAGCTCATGCCTTTTCCTCTCATTATTTTCATTATCAATAGATTGTGTAGGATTACTTGTGGATGATTAAGAATTTTTACCCTTTATACCTGTGGTTGTGACTGTTGTTTCATCACATGAGTTTGACCCCAAGTCTTTCTGAATAGCAGAAGAGTATTTTTCTTCTTATCACTGAACTTCTTAGGTTTCAGCTCTGGATGCAAATACCAACAGTGTGCCTCATCGTTTCTGTCCTTCTTGCAATGGTTGCATGAAGGTTTGTCCTTCTGTACAGTGTTTGTTTTCCTCTCCTTCCTTTGCAGTTTATTCTTTTCCTTATTATTTCTTACAGAGTGTTTAGATGATCCCCCAACCTCTGGGTTCACATTCTTGCCTCTAGCTTCTACATGTGTAGCCTAAACTGATACATCATCTAAGCTAGTGGGATTAAACATGAGAATGGTATGCTTCAAATAGCTATGCAGACCACCTATATACTTCAACAAAGTTTTAGGTGAGTCTAGAGATATGCTTAGAGTTAAAGCTCTTTTTCTAAATTCCTGTGTATAACTTTGTACACTTTGACCCTTTAACTGGAAAAGAGTTTTCCAACTCATCATTGTCCACTGCATATAAGCTAAAGGATAGAATTTTTTTTTGATGGAAGAAATAAATTCATTCTAGGTAGAAAGGATTTTACCATGTCTTTGTAGATCAACTTGTGTCTTGCCTTCCCACCACACTAGTGCAGTTCCTCTAAGTCGAAGGCTAGCTAGTTGAATATTTCTCCTTTTTGAATCAATGTTCTACACCCTACAATATACATCAATTTGTCTTATCCAGTTATCTAACTTTTCTGCATTTAGTTCTCCATCATAAATTGGAAAATCAAACTTCACATCTAATTTAATCAAAGAACTTCTCTTCTTTTTCTTATCAGGGCTAGGAGATGAGGATGATGAAGGTGATGGTAAAGGAGATGAGGGAGGAGGAATTTCCCCTTTCCCTTTTCCCACTGGAGGGGCAACTAGAGAAGGTTCCTTTGCTCCTTTATCTAGTTTGGGTGTTGAAGTGCTTTCACCTCGACCCTTCTTAAATTCCCGATACATCTCTTCCACCATGGCTCGCATGGCCATAAAACTATCCATGAACTGAGATTTTGATTCCAATGGAGCTTCTTTTGCCATTCTCCTCTGAGAATAGACTCTTCCAATCTCTAGATTATCCTCAACAAGTTCTCCTTCTCCTAATCTGAGCTTTAATCTAGTTAGCATTCAAAATCCAACACAAGCTTGTCTAACCTTCACAAAACCTAAAGCTCTGATACCACTTGATCTGAAAATGAGATCTTAAAACAATATTAAGGTATTACAGATTCATGTGCAGGAATGCCTATATTACTTAGTGCAACAGATCGAAAATATTGCAAATAATATAGACAATGAGTAGTTAGAAAACACAGTAGTCACACACATTAACACAACAAAATAATCAAGGAGTTCACCAGACTTCCTGGCTAAGTCTCCTAGTCCAGCTTTTAGTGTTGACCTCTATATTATGTCTTCAAGAGCAGATTATTACAAGTGTGAGCTAAAAACTGAGTCTCAACACAACATTGACAAAACAATAGGGATTTACTTGAAATCCTCAAGTCTACAAGAGTACACAGACTCTCCACTTTTGCTCTCTATCCTCTATCTTTTCTCTGTCTTAGCAACTTCCCTTCCTATGTTTCTGCCACTGACTGACTTTTAAGCCTATTGACACTTGTCTGTTCATCTCCCCTTTTGGCTCTTTGGCTCTCAGCATTTGTCCTTTAAAATCCCCTTTGAGTGTTAAACAATCATTGTAAAATGCCTCAGGCATGGTGGCCACCTGTTTTTAAACGGAAAGGACCAATGGCGCAGTTGAAATCCCCGGGAATATGTTTCTCTGTTCACACAGAGAAATACATTAAAAACATTGAAAAACCTGCAAAAACGATTTCTATCAGTCTTCAAAAATCATTGAATCTGCCCTATAATCCTATCAAGTCCACCTTTGGTTGCTGTCACATGCCCACTGTTGATCCGTGTGATTTCAGATCCAACGGCTAATATTCATTTCAGGTGGCTTATATGCGCAGAGATTACCCGCCCTAAAAGGAAATTTTCTTTCTCCTACGCCAAGCCACGTGTCGACTAGTGTATGGGATCAGGCGAACCCCATCCAATACCACTTACCACCAGAGGCCCACCCGAAATCCCACTCATTACGGAACTCAAATAATATAAAGTTGCATGTATAAACCTTTCGGGTCTGTTTTATCGCTCTAGGCACATTTCCTTTGTATTTCATTTTTTTAACAAAAATGTGAAAATACATAGAAAAACCCTTTTTATCGGAACTCAAAATATATTAATCTGCATCCATAACCCCCTTGGGTCCGGCTATCGCAAGTCGCATATTGTATCGGCCCCACTCCTTTGTATTGCTGCAATGTGATATTGTGATGCGATATATCACAATCAAATATTGCATATCGCATAGTCCTCAGGCCCCTAGTAAGTCTTCCCTTGTGTTTTAGTAATGCGATATTGCAATGTAATCTGGACCGTTGATCTGTGTGCTTGATCAGTGGTCCTCGTTAAATCGCGTTGATCGCTATCGCGATTTCCATAGGGATGCCTCCGATGTACTTCGCTAGTCTCTCCTGATTGTGATATTCCGATTAGATCTGGATCGTTGATCGGTCTGATCCGATGGCTCCTGTGCAACCTGTTTAAACCTTTGTTTTACTTTTATTTTTTCCATTTCTTAATGTTTTTCTCATGCAATAGTGTTTCTGATAGTTGTGTATATGAAGACTTAGAGGTTTTTAGGATCCATTTTGGATCACCATTATGGTGGAACTCAACTGAAAGCCCAAGGAGTTTGATAAATTTAGGTGGATTTTAATTACCAGTTAATTGATCATCACCTCGAAAAGGAATAGTGATGGGAAGATGTGGTGGGTGCCATGCTTCAACACCAATGAGGCTAATTGCATGATGAGCTATCTACACCTCACATGCATAAATATGAGAGCACTGTGAAAAATGAGTTATTACCTAAGGTGGGTGACATGTGCATCATCCATCCAAACATGAAACACCATAGACAAGCACTCATGGTAGTGAGTTTCAACTTCCATCTCTTAGGGTTCGAAAGGAAGGGCTCAGTTAGAAAATTTCACCTCTTATTTCCAACATGCTCTACATTTAGCTATTTCTATTATGAGTTTTTCAGGTTCCTTTTCCACTTATGGTTTTACTTGTATGTTTTCTCCTCCCTTCCTCATTATCCTCCTCGTTGTCTCACTCCATTTCTCATTTTGATACCTCAACCACTTATGCGCTTTCTTCAATTGTTTCCACTCTTATACCTTAAGTGCTCTTTTCTTCTACTAATCTTAGGAAATTCTAGTATGAAAGGATATCTCTAGATAGTGTACTAAACCACTCCTTTTTCTTTTGTTGTACCTTCTTTTCCTAGCTCCTTTGTGATTGGTTTCATTCTAAGCATTAATATGACAAGATAAAAAGCCAAAGTGAGAAGAGGGGAAGCATATTATAAAGAAATAGGACAATATTGAGCCTAATAGAGAGTAGAGACCATGACTAGAAGGCACAAGGAAAACACACTTGTGACGATCTAGGAGGAAATTAAGTGAATTGAAGAAGATATCACCAGATAAAGAGGTTGTTTTCCAGATATAGAAATTCTTGGATAATTAGCTAACTAGATTCTAGATGTGGGACACACTTGAGGAAAAATTAACCACAACATGCATGTCATTGATATTACTGGCATATCAAGATTCTTATGGGATGAGTGCTAGTGGATTAGATCACAACAAGGGAGGAAACATTGCTCATTCTAGATGAAATTCAACTTATTTCCCAAGGACTTGATCAACAAATGGAGTGGAGTGAAACACACCTAGGCATTCCTCCAAATCCATGCTACTCACCATGAAGTAGCAAGAAACGGACTATTGTTTACGAGTTCAGATATCCCAATTCTAGATGAATCACTCAGTACTCTCCTTGCATGTTACTCTCTATATAAGGTTCTCTAGTTTTAAGTTGATAGTTGTTTTGGCTAGTTTAAAGCCACATAATACTAGTTTTTTGCTTACAACACTATCTAAGTATTTTGGATGTTGAAAAGCCTATGGCATTTCCACTGGTTTGGTTTCCATAGTGGCAGGCTAGGGCAAGCTATAATGTATATATATATATATATATATATAATATATATATATATATATATATATAATATATATATATAATATATATATATATATATATATTCAGAATAATGAAATGATGCACCTGTTGGTTCTCATATTGTCCTGATAAATAAGAATACATGCACTAAGGATGATAGGTCCTCCCACTTTAGGTGACAAGGGTTGGCCTCCCTTTCACCATAGAGGTATTCCTTGATTCATGTAATTTAAATATATTTTTTATTTCCACAAATAAATGTGGCTAGGTTAATGATATGAGAGTGTCAAAAGAATGTTTCCATTTCGCATGGACTTTAATTTAGTTGTACATGGACCTAACGTTTTCCTTCTCCATTAAATTGATTTTACCATATTATAATACACCATAATTAATTTCCCTACATCACACAACACAAATTATTATTTTTTACATTTATTTACATAATACCATCATACTACAATAAATATAGTTTTTTTTTTAATATTTCTTAGTTTTTTTTTTTTTTAATATTTCTTAGTTAGTTTCCTCTTAGAATAATTCAAATAAACATTATTCGGACAAAATGTCACTCACATGCCTTGAGTTCTTTAATTACATCTCCATAGTAAAATTTAGTAAATCCTTCAAAATTTCAACAAAAATTGTAAATTCTGGAATGCATTTCACCTCCAGCAAATCGCAGTAAGTACTATACTAAAATTTAGTAAATCCTTCAAATGTTCAACAAGAATCGTTAATTCTGGAATGCATTTCATAAAACTTTCGTAAAGTGTTAATTTTGGAATGCATTTCATGAACCTTTCGTAAAGTTGAATGAAATTATATTTATTAATCATTGAATGTGGAGGCTGTGAAAGTGCAAGTTGGATGGAAGAGGGCGCGTGCTGGAGCGGGGAAGCAAGCCAAGGTAATCTAGTAGCCATCACCACAAATCTTCAGCCGCAGATTCGACCAATCATAGACAAGTGCTTTGTAATGGACCAATGCATGGCTCCACGTTCCCTTTTGTCAGGCTACTAGTTGTTACTTTTCCATTCTACTTTCCCTATCGACATGCAGGCTCCTTGTCGGCATCTTTTACCTCTTCTGTCTTCGGAGCCAGCATCAACCTTTTTTGCACCATTTAACCAGCCTCATGGCTCTATTCTAAGTTTCTTGGCTGGCCAGACGCGTTGAATTTTTCTGGCCAGACGAAGCGCTGAAGTGTTCTTGCTTGTTGCCGGTGTTCTTTCTCACGCTTTCCCCTCGGCATGCGTCTGGATAGAGGTCAGTAATTCTATCACCCTTGTTAGTTGTGGTTATCATCCTATTTATAGTTAATAGGAATATTGTTACTAATGTGTTGGAATTATATTATGGCGTAGTCATGGAATACTGTGAACGTTTCTAGTCTGTTTTTTGTAATACAATGCTGGTACTTAGTTCCTATTTTAGAACTTGTGCGACTTTTTTGGTTTTGTCCAAGATTGGCCCATGTACATAATGGAAAATTCCTTTCCTGGTCTATTGTGATAAGGAATGTCAATATCAAGCATGTTTTCTTCCTCTGGGTATCCTCATAATGTTCTTGGCAATCTTCAAAAATTGAGGAAGTATATTGTAATTTACAAGCCATGCACAGACATAAGTTTTATATTCGGAGATTGGTGGTGTATTATCAAGGTATATTGCTGCTATATAGTTTGTCAAGAATCCCCATCCAGCTAGTTTCATCCTCAGTAGTCTCAGCTCTAGTATCACTGTAGACCTCCCTTCTCGGAGCCAACAGATCCCACCTTTTCTGAAACTTTGTTCGGAACTGATTTTTTTTCGTGACCGGATCCCTCTACTTTTTTCTGAATGAATTTTTCAAAATTTTCCTTGGGATCGGGGTGGATGTCCTTTTATGACCTGTCTTGTACTGGAGGGTTTTTGAATTTTTAGGATCATCCCTTTTTTGTCAATTTTCTGGTGCGATGTCGTCATCCATAGTTATGTTTTATGGCCTAGTTGTTGTCCGTCTGGGCTCGATCCTGCCTTGATTTCTGGAAGATATTCCCAGTGTCATCTTAGCGCTTCCTCGATTCTTCCAACCATATGTCCTTGTGTCATAATGATTCCATCCTCATTCATTTCCCCCCTCCCGGCATTTATATAAACTAGGTATTTCTCTCAGAGGTTGGTCAGTGGGTGTTTAATTTCTTGTACTAATTGGATTTGGAAATCTAACCTTGATAAGTGCCTCGGCTGTTAATCCAAGGAGAATGTTTATTTTGGAGGTGCATGGATGGTGGTTCCAGTGCGTCAGCCACAAAGGCACTGATTCAGGCCACTCTGATGGCTGAGAGGGATTGGGAGAACACCACGCTATCCGGGGGTGGCAATCAACCCTGGATGACGTGGTCATTAAACCGTCTTTGCATGGTGCTGATAGGGAGAAGGATGAACGGTCTTCCTAGAGGAGAGAAAACTTTACACAGGAGGGAAAGGTTTTTCTTGAGCATTCGAACCACTATAATAAATCCTGGAATCCTATTAAAACTACAACCCCGCCTTCTACTATCAAGCTCGACAACTTCATCTTACTGAAAGAATTGAAAGTTTACATAACCTCACCTTAGTCAGTAGGTGGCACTTTCCGGAAATGAACGATGCCGAGATGAGGAAGTGGGTAACTATCCATTGGAAACCAGTGATAGGATACACTCTCATTATCTCTAATCTCATGAAGGAGTGGTATTGATTTCACTTCTTAAATGTCGCTGACGTTGAAGCTATCCTTAAATGTCCTTAGGTTTTTAAGAGGAGCTTTCTCACTCTTTATAGATGGTATATTAGGTATGATCTGTTGAAAAACACTCCTGCTAATAACCTGATCTGAGTAAAACTCCCAAATCTCCCCCTAGAAATGTGGTCCAAGGAGATTCTCGAGGAGATAGGCAACTCAATTGGCAGATTTGTCTATGTTGATCCATGGTGTTTGGGTGAGAAAGACAAAAGAATTGCATGGATTCTCATTGAGAAGGCCTATAGGGGGGATATCCGGATCACATTGAGATAACATGGAGAGGATTGAAAATCAATCAAATATTGTACTTTTGGGGCATCCCTTTCAGATGCGCCGCATGCCACAAAATAGGTCACCTCATAAAAAATTGTTCTCGGCATCTAGCTCCAAAATGCAGAGTTTTTCATCGTAAGGCGAGGTCAAATTTTTCTTCTGATAATTTATCAGTGACTGAACTATTGGATGATCAACATCCTAGTAATCTGGCACCTCATACATCCTCATCCATGTGGGTATTGTCTCAAGACTTCTCTCAGAATCTGGATGCCAGACCTGGTAGCTCGATTATGTTTGAATGCCCTATGATGAACAGTCCTATAGCTTTTCAATGCGCGCCCATTCCGGAACCGAGAGGTGACTCAGCCGTTCCTTCCCCTCTACCCTTTTAGCTTAAGGATCTCTCTCTAGGGTCTCTCCCCATTCCCATTTCATCCTCTTCAGTGAATCCTGATAAAAATCGTTTATCCTCTAAGAAAGGAAAAGAGCTGCTTGTGGCTATCACTCCTGTTAACTCCCCTGCTTTGTCTCCAACTAATTTGTGTGACAACGATTTAGACTTTCTCCTTAGCATAAAATCTCTTGAGCTGGAGCCATTAACCATCCATAAACCTTCAAACCATGTTTCTCCTTTCATTAGCCCAGGTTTTGCTAAGATTATTACTGTGAGGAAGAAGGCTGGGGTGGAAGCAAACATTTTAGGGGGAGGTCTATTGTTACAGACAGTGGGGTGAGGAACCTTTCTCTGGTTGATGTTCCCATTTATGATATGTCAAAGTATCAGCCTCTTAGAGCAAGCGCGGCTGGAGAATCTTCCAAATGACAGTCATTATATCTATGAATATTAGAGGTCTTGGCGCAGACCTGAAATTTTTAGCGCTAAAGGATATTTTCTACTCAGCTCGGCCAAAATTAATTTTAATCCAGGAAACTATGCACAATAGCCATGCCTCCATTTCTTATTTTAGGAAAATGTTTCCTTCATGGTATTTGGTAGCCTTTGAGGCTAGTGGTCTATCAGGGGGGCTAGTAGCATCATGGGATCCTCAATGGATCAATGCCAAAGCTTACAAGTGCTTCGCTGGCATTGTGATCTCAGCTTATATCAAGGGAAAAGGCTTCCCTATAATCATTTTAAACACCTATGCGCCTTATAAGAATAGGATTCCTTTCTGGGAGAAGTTTTTTGCCTCAGATCTTTTTGATATTGAATCTCTAGTGATTGCAGGTGACTTAAATGTAACATTAAGTTCTGACGAATGCTGGGGATGTTGCAGAAAAATGGATCCGCTTGCAGATCCCATAAAGTTTGAACTTCTGAACAAAAACCTTGTGGATATCACCCCTTTGGAAATGAAGCCAACATGGGACAATGGTAGAGCAGAAAAGGCATATATTGCCAAAAGAATTGATCAGTTTATAGTGCATGTTAGCATTATAGATAAACTGGGCATGCCATTTTCAACAGTTGGGAATGCTTTTGTATCTGACCATAGGCCAATTTTTCTCAGCTGGCGAGAAAAGGGGTACCCTTTTAAATTCAATAGAATATGTTTAGAAGACCCAACCTTTAATGATATCATCTCCAATGCATGGAAGGATTTATCTGCTAAAGCTATGCTCCCCCTGATATTGACTTTTAGAGACAAGATGGCTGCTGTGAGAAAGCTGGTAAAAGAATGGCAAATTGAAAAAAAGAAAAAGGACAGATAGGTGATTCAGGAAACTCAACGGGAGCTGGATAACATTATAAAATCTATGGATGCTAACTATTGTCCTTTTAGCATGAAATGTCGTATAAGAGAGCTTCAAAGGAAAAGACACATTTTACTGACATAGGAAGAATCTACATGGAGGCTTAAAAGCAAGGCAATTTGGCTCAAAGAAGGGGACATGAATATGAAGTTCTTTCATAAATTTGAAAATGCCAGACGCGAGAAAAATACCATATGGAAGATAAGTGATGGAAATGGGGGTTTCTTCGTCTCACAACAAGACATTTCAAGGGAAGTTGTTAAGAGTCAATATAGTAGAAGGGAGGGTAGTGCTTTTCGGGACATTCTATGGGGTATCGAATTGGTTCCTCAAATGTTTGATGATGAAAAAAATGAGTCCCTATTTCAGCCAGTTACAGAGAATGAACTGCATGGAGTCTTGAAGGCCTTTAAAAAGGACAAGTGCCCAAGCCCAGATGGCTAGACAATTGAATTTTTTACCCATTTTTTTGATATCATTAAGCAAGATTTACTGAGGATGGTTGAAGCATCTAGAATGACTGACAACATTCACCACATTACTACATCCACTTTGATTGCTCTAATTCCTAAAAAGGTGGATGCAGTTTCCTTTCATGATTTTAGATTGATCTCATTATGCAACATATCCTTTAAAATCATCTCTAAAATTATTGCGGAAAGAATAAAAGGAACTCTGGCTTCCTTCCTCACTAAGGATCAACATGCTTTTCTAAAAGGGCGGAACATTTTGGATGCCATGGCCAATACTCAGGAGTGTCTGTTCTCTATGATATCAAAAAATTTAGATGCGGCCATTTTGAAAATCGACTTGTAGAAGGCCTACGATTGTTTAGACTAGGGGTTTATTAGATGTTTATTGGCTAAGATTGGAATGGTGTGCATAGAAAATGTTAACTACGCGGTTATTATCAATGGAATACCTTCCCCTTTTTTTCTTGCTGAAAGAGGGCTTCGTCAAGGATGCCCCCTTTCGCCTCTCTTATTTATTCTGGCTATGAACTCACTCAGCATCCAAATTAACAAAGCGGTTTCTGAAAATAGATGTAGGCCTGTCAAGATTTGCATAAATAATTTCATATCGCACAACCTCTTTGTTGATGATGTGCTCTTATTTGTAATGCTCTGTAGGGCTTCGTGGATTTGTTTAAATGACATTCTTGAAAGATTCCAAAGAGCCACTGGGCTTATAATTAACAAGGTGAAATCGACCCTCTTTCACAATGATTCCAACATGGATTTGATGATATGGATCTCGCCTTTGTTTGGTATAGAGACTAGATCACTCAAGGATGACATTAAATATCTAGGCTTTCAGCTCAAATCTAAGAGTTACTCCAATAATGATTGGCATTGGTTAATAGAAAGTTATTATAAAACGATTTCGGCATGGGAATATAGGAGTCTTTCTTTGGCAGGCAAAATTATATTATCTCAAGCCGTTTTGTCGCAGATGGTTGTCTACTGGGCTCACTTGTTCTACCTCCCCACAAGCATCATTCATAAGATGAACAAGGTTTCAGCTAATTTTATCTGGGGCGGGAAGTCAGAACAACGGGAATTCCATCTTTCCAAAATGGAAAGTATCTCTTTACCCAAGCGCCTTGGTGGATGGGGTCTTATGGATTTAAGGATTTTCGGCAAAGCGCTCCTATGTAGATCGCTATGGAGAGGTATCTTTGGGGAAGGACCTTGGAGTAACACTGTTACATTGAAATACTTGAAAGGTAAAAATCAGGAATTTTGGTTCAAATCAGGGTCGATTGGGATCAAGCACGGTTCTACTATTTGGCTTAGTCTATGGAAGATTGAGCAATACTTTTTAAAGAATCTAAAGTGGAGGATCCATTATGGAAGTAGAATTCTAATTGGCATCGATCGCATTTTGTGCGGTCACAGTGACATCTTCATTCCCGAGAATCTTTTATCTTTTTTTCACAGGAATGGTATCTTTACATGGGACAAACTCATATCAGCCTGGCATGGCCCTGCCCCTTTATGGAAGGATGAAAACTATCTTTGTTTGCCGCATAGTCTGGCTTTGTCTTGGAAATCTATCAAAGATGCTCTTGGTGGCCGTGGGATTCAACACTCTGGGCCGACTAATCACTTAATATGGATTGTGCCAAATGCTCAATTGTCGGTTCGGGTTAGAGATATTTACTCTGACATGATCAATTCGAACGTCTCTCACTCACGCGCAAAGTTTCCTGTGGCCTTCTAGAAGGTGGGATGCTCCCTTAAAATTATCTACTTCGCGTGGCTGGTGTTCAACAACAAGAATTTGTGGTGGGATAATTTAAGGAAAAGAAGCTGGCACAGTCCAAGTAGATGTTTGATGTGCGAATCGGCTGAGGAGTCCAATTTCCACATGTTCTTCCAATGCAAATCCACTCAGCAAATCTGGTATGATCTGGCTAATATTTATGGGTTTCCTCACGTTGATTTTGTTTCTATCCATGCAGCGTTCAAATGGTGGAGTAGGCAAAGAGAACCATGATGATTCCTCGTCTTAATTGTACTATGGTGTGCTTGGAAATGGAGGAATTGTAAAATTTTCAAAGACTCAATGGATCCCCTTAATTCTATTCTGCAACACATTATTGCCATCTATGACTCAGTTCCAAAATGGCCACCCAAAAGGAAGAATACAATCACGAAAGAAGAAGAATGATGCCTCAACAAGTTCCCTTGTGCATTCTTTGCCAGAGCTGAACATCAAAATAATTGCGGCTGTGGAGTTCTCATTTGCATGGACGAGAAGCTACAATTTCTTATTTCTTGGAATGGAGGAACAAGCTCTAATAGGATGGCTGAGGCTAGAGCTCTGGTGGGCGTTCTTGCCTTCTGTGATTTATTTGATGTACAAGCTATTTCAATCTTTGGTCATTCCAGGCCGATGATTGACCATATTAATGGGGCTGGCCACTATAGGAGCCCTCACATGGACGGCTGGATGGACAAGACAAAGTTCCTATGGGGGCTCTTGGGAGACTGCTCCATTCAACTTATTGGTCAAGATCAAAACCTCCGAGTGGACTGCCTTTCCAAGGATGTTCTGCTCCTCGAATCTGGATCATGGTCTATGGAAGTAAGGGTGGAAGAGAATTCTTGTTTTGTACAGGATTTCTCTCTCCCTGATTACTAATTTTGTATGCCTCTATGGTTTTCTTCTGAACGGTTTTTGGTCCTAACTTCTGTTGATGCATTTGCAATGCTTTTGCCATTCTGTATAGTCTCTCAATACTATGTGTCTTGATCAGATTTTGTGATGCCGTATATGTCTCTTTATGGACCTATGATGCTGTATCTGCCCTCGTTGTTTCTTCCATGGCTGCTCCATGGGCCACTTTTTGTATTTTCTGATGTTTTTATATTGTCTCAATATAATACAATGATGCTTTTTCTCTCTGAAAAAGGTTGGATGGAATATTGGGATTAGAGTTATTTTAATCGACAGTTGAAATGTCATATCGGGTGGAAAGTGGTATGTGAGTTAACAACCTTTTAAATGATTCCAAATATTTGGCAAATGGTCATTTTAATAAATAATTTTAAAATCTACTTTGGTTACTTATCTTTGTTGCATTGGAATAATAGAGGGAGAGGTTGTTGAGTTTAATAGTAATTTTTTATTATTATTTATATGTGTTCACAGATTTCTTCTTTTAGAATAATAAAAATTTAAATAAATGATTTCTAAATTTTGTGTTGCATTTAAAATTTAGATATCTGGAAGTGAAGGTTAAAATTTGTTGAGTAATTCATGATGAGATTAATGATAATATTATATAAGGTAAAAATAGGGATTTAATCTTCATGAAATCTTATTTTTCAATATTCATTACGGATATACATACATTTTTAGGAAAGTCAACTCTCCTAAGTACATGGAAATTAGAAGGTTTATATAAGGAGAAATTCATTCATATACTTCATTCCCCTTTCTGTGGATAGCTTTCCCACTTTTTGTGGAGTGCTTAGTGAATATAGATGTTAATTATATTTTGTGATATGCATTAGTTAGTTATGCTAACATTTAATTACTGTGTTTTATATGTGATTAATAAAATTAAAACCATAATAAAATAATACATATACATATCTATGGCTTGTGACATTTCTTAAACAATATCACTTAATAATTAGCCCCATTTATATTTTATAATCTCTTTATTGATTGGCCTTTTGTATTCTAGGAGGTTGAATAAGGTAGGAAAAGGCATACGAAGGTCTAACTTTTTAGGAGAGTCAGATTTAGGAATAACAACACATTTTCTTACAAAAAAAATGTAGTATTAATTTGTAAATTAAATTTGTAAGTAAACACTTAACTTTAAAATGTTTGTAGAATTGGTTGTAGATGTTGGATGTTTCACCCAACCATAAATTGCTCCAATTTTCTCATCAACCTGTCACCCTTGATCTTGGGCTATAAGTCCATAAAGATGAACAAGCTACTACGTTTGTATAATATCCACTCAGAGAGCTTAGCACCAATAAAAACACAATGGAATGACTCCTACAACAATTCCAATTTACCAACTCTATTTCCCATTAATCAACATAACCCAAGGGATGATATTTTCTTGTCTACACCACAATCCCTTAGAAAAAATCCATCCCCTCCAAGACTCAAATATAAAAATGGCCAGGAACTTCTCAATTGGATGCTCCAAGAGATATGGTTGTTATAGGAGTGCCCACAACAACCTTTACATAGCCTCATGGAAAGTTTTCAATGTGAACTATTAACGAGCATACCAACCTAAATCTCAACATAAGTACCATCTTCAACAAGTTTTTATCAACATACAATAATGGTTTTCTTGTGTCACCCATCACTAAACTCTATTTTTATTTATTTCTTGTTGTACATTTAGCTATTATGAGAGACTTCTCTCTTCCTACTAACTTGACTCTCACTCTTCCCAAAGATGATTGTATTGAACTATGCTTCATAACTAAGTGACATGAATCTCTCACCCACTTCTTACATGAGTGTACTTAACCCCATGCTTAGATAAATAGTTTAGGTGACTCTTCTACCAACTCCACACATGCATTTATTGATTGGAATTAATAATTCATATAGGTATTATATGGTAATGAAAAATAATTTGGGAAAATGACATTGAATTATAGGCTTGTGCATTTCTCCTTGCACCCCTATTTCAACCCACTCTCTTATGGACTTGCAGCCCCCTTATGACCTTGTCGTTATCCATCTCACACACAGTGATGTATTTGTTGATGCATAGGGGTGACCTAGGGTTCAAATGTAAGCCAACAAAGCCCCCTTAAACATCATCATTTTCAACACCTGTGAGTAGGTGACGTTGCACTCGAGGTTTAATAATGGGTTTGCAAGAACCTTTGAAGGTTATGCAAGGGGGAAGGGGAAAATGAGAAAACTTTGGTTAAGAAAAAACCACGTTGAACTAGTGCACTTGCAATATTTCACAGATATATCCATTAAACTAAAGTATATTCAAACACCCTCTAGCATAAGTAGAAACATTCCTAGCAAACTACGACATACATCGGTCAAGAAAAATACATTGTTTAACAAAAAAAGTGAGCATTCAAGATGAATTCATTGTCTCAGTGCAAAACCAACTCCGACCAAAAATAGGGGAAATATAGCTCATTGGTACACAAACATTGTTGGTAACACTACATCCCAACTAGCATATTGATTCAGGACATTTCCCTAGAGCTTATTGCCAAAACTACATCATTCATTCATTCATTCATCGATGCCAAAATACAATATAATAGAGCCATGAGAAATTAGCCAAAAGCCTCTAGAGATTTTATATTAATAGTAAGTATCAAGAACAAAAATACAGAGGAGTATCATATTGATCCATAAACTGCCATGGATATTCCACTGGATAGTTCATCACAACAGATATGATAATATTACATTAAAAATCTGAGATTCTACACTACTACAGTTTTATTTAATTTTTAGATATGTAAAAGTAATTGTAATTAGTGAATGCATGTAAAGGTAAATCAAGAATAAAAGTAGAGAATGACAAAATAAGATCACACACACACATAATACACAAGATATACTCTCTAGGAAACCCCTTCAAGAGAAAACCCAGCTGGAAGGTGAGGTTGCTTCACTCTCTTTCTCTGTCTGGAAATATGGCTGCAGATACAAAGAAGTAATGTCTATGGCCCATGGGTTGCTACTGTTCACAAATCCTTTCTTTTTTCTCTACCTCTTATCTCTCTTAACTATCTTTACTCAACTATGGAAAAAAATGCTCTCGAAAGAGTGGAATGTCTCTTCCTCCTAGTGGCCCGGTTATAGCACAACCCAATAACCTACTAGTGGTTAAGTTTGACTACATAAACTCTTAACTAGAGTTAAAAAATAGACTCTTCTAGAGTATTTTACATCACAGACACATGGTAGCCCATTTTCCGTGAATAATGGGGGCTGATGCAACATCCTCCCAAACTATAGGTGTGAAAACAAGAAGGTCAACTTATGAGTGGCATAGCGTTTGCATATGGACCCCGATTGACATGATTCTTGCACCGTTGGAAATCTCTCTATGTGTAGAATAGAATGAAAATGTATGGCGCTTAAGCGACAAATTTTTATCCCCAAAAAAAGTCATTTGATGCCTCAAAACACTCATGCAATGTTTCAGAATATGTTTTGCCAAACTAAGTCCCGTTGGTAAAAATGGTCCCATGAGTTGATTCCTCCACTTTTTCCACTCCAAATGCATCAATGTGGATGACAAAAAATATAATGATCTAATTTAGATCACACCTCCTCATTTTGGGAGGTTTTGGTCCCCAGACACTTTTACTGTATGAGGTAAGGAAATTTTTCTTCCACCTTCTCTCTAGTGTACCATTTAGCTTTGCCTGGAAGTTTTCCCCTCAACCCAATCTTCCAAAGGTCTTGTTGCCCTTGTTTTGTAGTTCTAGACCTCTTATGCAAAACTGTATCTTCTGTCAATTCTGTCTGAGCGTCTGGTGCCAAATCCTTCACAGAAGGTAAGACATGTTCATCTTCCTGATCTAGCATGGAAGGCTCATAGATTTGCAAATTCTCCACATATACAGCTGAGTAAATGCACATATATGGTGGTAAAATGAGTCTATAGGCATTACCACCCACCTTTTCCATTATCTCAAAGGGACCATAACTCAGAGCCTTGATTTTTTACTAGGCCCCTAAAGTCTATCAACTGTAGCCATACTTTGTCTCCCACCTTGAATGATTTATTTGTTTTTTGTTGATCATGCCTGGCCTTATACTTCAATTGCAACTTGTGCGTTGTTTCTGTACTTGTAGGTTGATCTACCTAATCTTCTCTATAAAATTTTTAGCCCTCAAAGCATCTCCTGTAAGGTCTTCCTTCGTTTGTTATTGCTGCCCATATGCAATATCCAAATGTGAAGGTGGAAAATATCAAAAACAAGTTTCAAATGGGGACTTTCTTGTAGATGTGTGTTCTATTTTGTTATAAGAATGTTGTATATATACCATATTTTCATCTCGGGTCTTCAGAGGCTTTCAATTATAACCCCTTGCAAACTGCACCCAAGTCCCGTTAACTACTTCTGTCTTCCCATCTGTCTGTGGGTGGAATGTTGTATATCTCTTCAACTTTGTGTTTGTCTTCTCCCACAATGTAGTCTAGAATGCACTAAGAAATATTATATCCCTATTTGAAATGATGCTCCTTGGTATCTCAAAGTGTACCCAGACCTATCCAAATAACAAGTTTGTTGCTTCTTGTCCGCTGGTGGTCTTTTCACACGACATTAGAACACACATATTGTTGAACCTATCAACTACCACGAATAGGTAGTCATGTCCATTCCTAGTTGTCTGTAAACCTCCCACAAAGTCCATGGAAATTCTTTCCCAAGGATGAGTAGGTATAGGTAAGGGATGATACAGGGCCTGTTTCCTATTGCTAGGCTTGCTGGTACAACAAAGCATGCATCCTCTTATGAACCTAACTACTTTTTATTGCATCTTGGGCCAACACACATATCTCTGCAAGTTAGCCATGGTCTTCCATACACCAAAGTGCCCGACAAATTTGGAGGTGCGAGCCTCTCTAATCAGTTGCAAATGCTCACCTTTAGGAACACATAGCTTATCCAACCTGTAGAGTAACCCATCCTAGAGATGGTAGTCAATGGTATTGTCGCCATCATGCACATGACTCTGACTCTGCAACTACTAATACTCCTCCTTGAAGTCCTCATCTTCTGAATATGCTTCTCTGTATGCATCATGGGTGAATAGCTCCATGTGCATAAGAGTCCCCAAAGATATAATGCTTGATGTGGGTGCCCTTGAAAGCATATCGGCCAACTTGTTTGTTCTTCCCTTCTTATACTTGATCACCAAATGAAACTATTATAACAACCCCATCCACTTGTAATGCCTAGTCTATTATATCTTATTATAGGCCTACAGGTACTGTAATGACTAGTGATCCGTGTCGATTATTGTCTCCTTCCCACCAAATAGTGCTTCCACTTCTTCATAGCTTTCACCATGGCATAGAGCTCCTTATCATAGGTAGGGTAGTTAACAAATATCCCATGAAATACTTCAGAATGTTAGCAAACATGCCTTCCTCCTTGCATTAAGATAACTCCCATAGCATACCCACTCACATTTGTCTCCACTTCAAAGGGTTGTTGCAAGTTTAGTAATGCTAGAACTGGTGCTTCATTAATCTTCTTCTTTAACTCATCGAAAGTCTTATGCCACCCTTTTCCCCATTGGAAACTCTTGACACTTGTTGTTATGGCATGGAGTGGTGCTACTACTACTGAAAACAAGGCTATGAATTTCCTCAAGTACTGTGTTTCTCCAATGAAACTCCTAATCTCAGTAACATTAGTAGGTACCGACCATTTCATGATGGCCTCCATCTTGGAAGGATCTATCTTCAATTATCCTCCACTAATCACATATCCCAAATACACCAAGGAATGTTGCGCAAACTCACACTTCTTGAGATTTGCTAGCATCATGTGCTTCTTCAATGTTTCTGACACCTGTGTCAAATGTGAAATATTCTCCTCCCAGGTAGCACTCTATACTATTATATCATCCAAATAGACAATAAAAAATGAATCTATAAAATGTAAATACATCATTCATTAAACTCATAAATGTAGGTGGTGCATTACATAGGCCAAATGGCATAACTATCCACTCGTACAAACCTTACCTAGTTTTGAAGGCGGCATTCCATGTATCTTCTTCTTTGACTCGAACCTAGTGATATTTAGACTTCAAGTCCAACTTGGTGAAATACTTTGCTTGTTGCAGCTGATCTAACAGATCATCTATCTTGGGTAGGGGGTATTTTTTCTTGAGCGTGATTTTATTCAACACCCTGTAATCTATACACATCCGCAAATTCCCATCCTTCTTCGACACAATGACGATGGGTGATCCACATGGTGATGTACTCAGTCGAATGACACCCTATTCCAACAACTGCTGCAATTGTTTCTTCACCTCATTTTCTTTTATACACTCTGTCTTTACAACCAAATATTTGGTGAGTCTAGAAATAGTTGAATCTTGTGCTACACTTCTCTCTTAGGGGGTAACCCTTTAGGCTCTCGGAACAAATCCTTGTATACCTGTAACAAGTCCTCCAAATGTTGTTTTTATTTCTTAATACAACCCTCTAGGGATGCCTTGCTTCTTATTGACTCCTCTACAGACTAACCTTCTCCTAAAAGCAATAAAACATACTTCATGCTGGAACTGATCAATTTATTGGCTTGGTTGTCAGTTACTAGTGAAATTGTTTACTTTCCTTTGTGCGCATTGATGATGAATGATTTTCCATCCTTGATGAGATGGTACTAGTTAGCTCTCCTCATGAATATTTCATTATGCATGCACATGTATGGATTCCCAAACAAGACTCCACATACATCAAGGGGAACCACATCTAGATCTACTTCATTAATAAAATCAACACTTGTAGCAAATCTAATTTTACATAGTTTTGCTACCTTCAGCTCTGCATCTTTATGTACCCATCCTAGTGGGTAAGGGTTTGGATTATCAAGAACTTCCAACCCCAATTTCTTGACCAGATCTACTGCAATGATATTTGTCTGCAATCCTAAGTCAAACAAAGCATCAATCTTCATATTCTTGATCTGTATCTTTACATGGAAGAGTTTTATCATTTCTTTATCTTCCTGTTGTTGAAGGCTACTCAGATTCACCTCCTTCTGTACTAATGTATATACGATCTTCTCATCCATGACCATGAAATTCTTCTTCTTATTAGCTTTCTTCTTATTCTTTGAGTTTAGCTCTCGATTCAACTTCCAACACTTCTCCTTTGTATGTCCATCAATGTTGCAGTGGTTGCTAGGATCTTTGTAGTGGTGTGTTGTGGCTATCATATTTTTATCTTTTCCCCCTTTTTTCTTCTTCTTCCCATCCTTATAAGTTTATTCTTGCTCCTTTTTCTTAATCCACTTGATTGCGTTCTTTTCAGGCCTATTTTCTCCAAGTATTGAGCTTGTACACAAGCCCCATCCATCATTTTGGCCTTGAACAACATCACTTGTTCACGCAGATGGTGGTGCAGACCCCCCAAATACTTGAGGCGTACATCTGGGTTCTTTAGAGAGATACCCAATTGGTGAGGACCAGTATTGCAGCAATAATGCTGCAACTCTTGGGCTGCCTACTTTACTCTTATCAACCCGATAGTTCGTAAAAAACTTGGAAACGACGGTGTTGTGTGCACAAGTACTAGTTTTTATTGTAGGTTGTCACTTGGTTAGCCGACGCAAGATCAATAGGAGCTCAAGCTAACTTCTATGAATTCTAGAAGAAGCTCTAGATGTGATGAAAGGAGAGAAAGACTACTCTAGAGATATTATTATAACTACAAAAAGGAGAAAGTCTGAAATGTAAATCAAAACTAGTAAACTCAAATTAACCAACTAAACCAAATTTTGTAGAAAACACTATGAAAACCATGAAAAGATGCCATTACCTACTCAAGGAAGTACACAACATCTAACTAAGCTATTTTTGGAAGTAAATAAGAAAAAAACATCTTTTTGTATTTTTATGTAGTTTTATGTGGATTTGACATGCATGTAATTTATTTTTTGTGAATGTGGCAGTGAATAGGTGGCGTTGGAGAGTGGTTTTGGGACTTGATAGGATGTAGGATTTGTGTGGATGGGTCATAGGAGGTCTTAAGTGGAATTATGGAGGCATTTCCCACACTCGGCCTTCAAAAGAAATCCTACAGGAAAATCTACAGGAGGACAGAGGAAATCTACAGGAGGAAAACAACGTCCTACAGGAGGCCTATAAGAGGAGGCTGGGAGAATTTTTCACTATTTTGAGGGTGTGAGAGTGGGTAAAAGAGGTGGATGAAGGTTGGAATGAGGTGTTAGGGCACCTAGGGTCTACCAAGAATCATTAGGAGAGAGAAAGGTGACTGGATTTGCTCAAGGAGAGAGGAAGAGATTCCATGGAAAATGCAGGAAACTAAGGTAGAATTGAGGGGAGACTTGGGCGACCTGTAGGGCATGGATCATATGGAGGATGGGATGGTTGATAGGCTGGCCTACTACTGGAAGAGATATTCTACATAAACAATTGACAGTCAACCAATAAGATCAAGCAAGCAATGAAATAAGTGCATCTAGGAAAACAGAGTTTTGCATCAAAATAGTCTAAACTATGATCTATGAAAGGAAATGCTGAGAAATACTGCAAGAAAGGAAAGAATGCAAGAATACTATTGCAAATAAAGAAGTGAGCATGATGAAGAAGTTCTGAAGCAAAGAAAAACTAGACTATTAACCACTAAAAAGCTGCAAACACTAGAAGTCCTATGAATGAGGAAAATCTGTGTTTTTGGGGCAACAAGAGGGTCTTTGCCTCAAATCATGGTTGCAAAGGGAGGAAGAGAGGCCAAGGCACTATTAATAGCCTTTTTAATCTTCTTTTTATCATTGCTTAACCTACTATAGAGAGCACAAATGGAAGAAAACTACTGAATCATCAAAAGCAACCTATTCTTAACCATAAAAGAAATACATCTAACAACAACCTAATATACAAACTAAAATAAACATACATATACAAGTAAAGAGGATTTTCGTTGCTTGGATTGGGCCCTAACCCAAGATCCTTAGCCCTCTGAGGTAACTCAGTGGTATCTCAAAAAGGATTCCATCTTTATTATTATCAAAACAATAACAAGATTACATGAAACTGTCTCAAAAATAATGAGCTCGAAATTGAAGCAAAGTTTACATAAGCAAAAATTCAACAAAAATCCAATAGAAATCCAACCCTAGTGAGGTCCTAGGCCTCTCTACTTATACAAATGAAGTACCAATAGATTCCTTAAAATCAGGGAGGCTTGGCTCCCAAAACTTGAGATAATCATCAGTCATCCTCCTCTTGCTCAGCTGCCTTCTGGTGCATGATTTGGCTGCTTGTAATGAAGGGAAATTCAAAGTGTGGAGTAATAAATGAGGGGGATTCCCTCCTATAAGTCCTCTCCTTTTTCCACTTCGAATTATTACTACCCTTTTTCCATTGGATCCTTGCCTTTGACTTCAAAATTCATCAATAATTTGCATTAAACACATGTTAGACCGCATGGCATCACAACTAACTCAACTCACTCCATAAGCATAAATATAATTAGAAAATCATACAATAAGCTAATATAATAGTTGATTTGACTAGGTTAGGAGGTAAAATGAGCCCATATAATCACCCATTTATGAGGCTCGTCATCACCCCCCTACTGAAGGTGTTGCTCATCCTCTGAGAAACTTAGTCCATCTCCTCATCTGTTATGGCCCTGGTGACCTCCATAGCATCCCAAGCTTCTGATGTGGTCTACTTTTCCTTGTCATAGAATACAACCTTCCTTTGTATCTCTTCCCACTGCTCCTTCTCGTCTTCTTCTCTTCTGCCTTCCAACATGCCTAACAACAGTGGGGGACTCAGTTTGAGGCCAATCCAGTTGACCTTCAGCCTTTGTATAGAGTGCTTGTACAATGGCACTCTTCTTAATGCCTCTTTCATCCTCATGGGGGAATGATATTCCTGATCTGCAAACTGTGTGGTAAGATGTTCCATCTCCTCATGCATGCATGCACACATTCATCCCTAAGTAGACTTTGCATATCCTCAAAGTGTGCAATGGCTTGTGTCTGACCACTTATATATCGGATTACTGGCAAGCAGGTTATGTGTGTTGATGAGTGCCATGGGATCTAATGGCTCAACACTGATCATTAATGGCTCATTCTTCTCTTTTATTATCAACTTTCTTATTTTTGCTACCCTAACCTCTTCATGGTTCATCCATGAGGCCATGGCCATTAGTCGTAGGTCCCCTAGCCTGGCATTGGGGTCCCACACATTCATGTCTGTGAGGGCCATGTTATGTAGGTAGAATTCTGCCATCTTTGCCTTATCCTCTGATGTGCTTTGGTCACACAGGTCCATAAACTGTCTATAATCTTGGAAGGGCATTTGCCTCTTTCTGCCAAAGTCTTTATCTGAAATTGCAGCCATTGGTTCTTGAGATATAGGCCATAGGATTTTGTTGGTGTTCTACATTGCAATGCCTCCATGGATAAGCTGGTCATGCATGCCAACTAGGTCTCTTTCTCTTGCAGTTGCCTCCTTAGTAATTCATTTTCAGTTTCAAGGTGGCTTCTTGTAATTGCTTCCCTGTGTTTGATATCACTCAACTCTTTGCCCATTTCTCTAAGTTTGTTCTCCATATGGCCAATATCCTCAACTCCTTTGGATTTGGTGATTTTCATCCACCTATGTCTTATTATTCTCTCTTTCTCTAATTCGAAGAATAGTGGAATTGCAAACTTTTGTGGAATTATTCTTCCTCCCTCATGTAGATTGTAGTAGGAGGCAATACTAGGTTGGGGATCAGGTTCTTGTAGATCTATTTCTTCCTCCTTTACTTGTGTCTGTCCTTCAATTTCTTTTTCAAACTTTTGGGTCTGTTGTAGTTTTGGCAGTGTCTCCTATAGAACTGTCTGAGCCTCCTGTAGCACTATTTTTGGGTCCTGTAATTCTACCTTTTCTTTCCATGTGGGATATCTAGGAGTCCCCCTTTCATATGTGATAGGTGCCTTGGAAGGGGATTCTTTTCGTTGGCTAGAGGGTGAATCTTCAATTGTAATTGGCACTTTTGAAGAGGGCTGAGGTTTCCCTGTTATGATTCTTGTGCTCTTCCTAGCTCTGAAATACATGGAGGCCTGCCTTTTCCTCTTTTGTTTTGGCTTGTTTGGTGTACTGATGGCAGTGAGAGCAGCTACTACCTCTCTTTCTAGAGTCTTAGGGGACACTTCTCCTTGTTCTATCTTTTCTACCTCTTTCTCTCCTCCTTCTGTCTCTTTTTTTGTCTTCGTTTCTCCATGCTCCGTTTCTTCAACTTTCTCCTCCTCTATCTTAGTTTCTTCCTCCTTCCTTTCCTATTCTACTAAGTCACCAGTTGCTTCACCTTCTCCGCCTTACGGCTCTTCCTCCTCACTACCAGTAGGATTGATATCATAGGTTAGGGTCTTTATGTCATCCTCAACTATCATGTTTGGGAAGATTTCCCATGCTATAGGGAGTGTAAATGTATGAAGGGCTTCTTCCACTAAAATTTTAACTAACCCATGGTGAGCCAGTTGCTCTGAATTTCCTACTTGAACCTTAGTGCTGGAGTCAATGAGGGATTGCAGGAGGAAGTAGGGGATGCTAAGCTTCTGAGAGGCTAGAGTATCCATGCCATACCTTAATTCATGAAGGATTCTAAAGTGGTAACCATATACAATGTTGTACCTCCCCTCATAGGAAATATATTTTATTATTTGGTAGCTAACCTCATCCCAAGGATATGGTAGGCTAGCCTTTCTAATGCCATTTTATCCTCTATAGGGGTTTCATTTTTTTGGAAAAAGTTTTTCTTAGTAGCTTGGCCAATTGGTTTCTCATCCTTACTCCAAGGTAGCCCAAGAGGAAGGGTAGTGAATCTACTGATAAATTCAGGGGTTATCTCCATAGAAAGACCTCTAAAGGTTACATTGGCATGTGTTCTTGATTGAGGGACCAAAGAGTCGGAAAATTCTTGGGCTATTTCCTCATCAAACCCTCAGAATTTCTCAAAAAAGTTCATCCAATTTGTTCTTGTGAATATGTCCACTACTTGGGGATGTGCATGGAGCCTGGAGGAGTTGGTGGGCTCCTTCCTCATAAATCCTCCTGTCATTTTGTTTATACTTCTTTGGAAAACCAAATGTGGAGATGGAGACAACAATTTTTGAAGAAAACAAAGAAACAGAGGAGACTATGTTTTTTTTTTAAAATAAGAAGAATTTTTTAATGTATTTCCCCCTCCTAAAGACTTTATCTCCTCTTAAAATTTAAACCATTGCTTGCATATTTTGATATTCAATTGGGGCATGCATGGAACCTACCTCCTCAGACCGAAAATCATGCTAAAACCCATGTTT
Organism: Pinus taeda; assembly: GCA_000404065.3. Lineage (NCBI taxonomy): Eukaryota > Viridiplantae > Streptophyta > Pinopsida > Pinales > Pinaceae > Pinus > Pinus taeda. The sequence continues at coordinate 206,493 of APFE030523906.1, read as the reverse complement.
TCTCCTTTCAAAATAACTCATTGTCCCTCCTGTAGAAGACTGGTGTCCCTCCTGTAGAATTCTTGTAGTTGCTCTTGTAGAACCTATAAGTGCTCCTATAGAAAATGCCGAGAGTAGGAATATGGGAGAGATCAATGGAGAAAGATGGTTATGAGGCTGTGGGGGCACAAAGAAACTGTTGTAGCTGAGTTTCGAGGAGAGAATGAAGGAAAAGGTGGTGAGAGTGCTCGGAGAGGAGTACTTATTGCCCTTTATGGATATTTCCAGTGATGGAGGGTGCGCTGGAAATGTATACGTTGGCTATATTCGGACCGTTCATCCCCACTTACCTTGTCATCATGGCCCCTCCTCGTAATCATCCCTCATGATTGCATTGGTGTTCACACTTCCTCCACTACCTGTCCTTGGCATCTTTCTTGAGTTGACTATGTGCACGTGTGGGTGACACCTTTAGATGAGTGGAGTCAACTAGATGAAGGTGGCCAAGTTAAATGGCCACCTTTCCCTCATTCAACCTCAACCATATCATTACTTTTGCATGCCTTCTAATTACACAAATGTAAATAAAGGAGAGGATTAGTTACTTACCTGAGACCCGGATGTGTTTGTTGTGAGGTGTTTTAGCTCTCTCTCTCTACTACATATCTTTGTTTCTTTTGATGCATGTTGTCTGCTTGCTGATGTGTGGCTGTGTCTTGTTTAGGTTCTTCTCTGGCTGGATCTGAGCTTCAAGTGTCTTCTTCAACCTTCATGTTTGCACTCTCTTGCTGCTGATACTGGATTTTAATGGGATCAACTGCTATAGGAATTCCTACAGGAGCTCTTGTAGCTGCTTCTCCCCTTGAAACTTCAGCTTCCTTTTGTGCGTGGAGCTATGAGGATGATGCCAAAGATGTAAATGGAGATGGAGAGGTAATAGGTAGGCTTTAGGTGAGGTGGATGGTGCTTCTTCCTCTCTTATTTTATTTCTTTTCTTTTCTTTTCCTGAAAACTATTTTTTCTGTGTTTTTCTTGGACCGGAAGAAGAATGATTCTTGGGGTTGTGATGCAAGCTTGGCTCTCTATAATTCCTATAGGCGCCTCCTGTAGAAAACACATTTCTGGAAAAAAGAACATAGTGAGGTGAAAGAAATGTCAAGAATGATGGAGAAAGGTATGGGAAGGTAGGATAGGTGCTGGTGTTGGTTGCAGGGCTCCCTTAGCACCTTCTACTGCTTCCTATAATCCTCCTACAAACCTGCAATGCAAATGAAAATTCATTTTTCTTTTTCTCTTTTTTCTCCTTTTTTTTTGAAAACAACTAGGGCGCCTCAAGGAGGTTTTCACCCTAATTGTCTGCCCTCGGTGCCTCCAAGGGAGGTTTTCACCCTAATTGTCTACCCTGGGTGCCTCCAAGGGAGGCTTTCACCCTGGGACCTTATTTTTTTCTCTTTTTTCCTTTTTGACATCACTCGGCCGCCTCAAAAGAGGTTTTCAACCCAATGATGGGACTCAAGCGCCTCATGGAGGTTTTCACTTGAGTCCTTATTTTTTTATTTTTTATTTTTCTTTAGTGAGTGGGTGAAGTGGAGGCTAAGACATGATCCACTACCATCACTGTCTTATTCAGATCTTCAATAAACTCTCACTTGGAGAGGGGTTTCTTGTATACTTTCAACTGGTGTCCATTGACAAGCATGGGGATGGCTTCATGATCAATGGATCTAATTAGAACTGAACCATTGTCATTGCATTTCTCCACAGTGTAGGGTCCCAACCATCTTGTCCTTAGCTTGCCCTTGAAATCTTTGTATCTTGAATCATAGAGTAGTGCCCAATCTTCCTTTTGGAATTGCTTCTCCTTGATATTTTGTCATGCCATATCTTTCTCTGAAGCTGAACTACCTCTGTATGGAGAAGGGCTTGCATTCTGTGTTCATCCAATCCATTGAGATGAAGTAATCTTTCTTTCTGTGCATGGTTGAGGTCTAGGTCTAGCTGAGCTTAGGGTATTGAATTCAAATTCTATTGACAACAAAGCCTTCTTCCCATAGACCAGCTCATAGGGTGTGAATCCTGTGGTGGTCTTCCATGTTGTGTTGTAGTCCCAAGTGTCCTCAACTAATCTATCTTCCCAATCGTTTTGGTTGCTACTCACTACCCTTGTCAGGATCCCTTCCAATGCTCTGTTAGTGACCTCCACCTACCCATTGGCTTGTGGATGGTAAGGGGTTAAAATCCTGTGCTTGATTATATGATGTGTGAGTAGGTCTTCAATCAAATTGGAAGTAAACTAACTACGTTGATCTGTGACCAACTCTCTTGGATACCCGAACTTGTAGAATATGTTCTCTCTCAAAAATTTAGCTACTTTTTCCTTTATCGCTGCTTTGATTGCTTTTTTCTTTGCCCACTTTGTCAGGTAATTGGTGCACACAATGATGTATTGTTTCTGATTTGAAGGAGGGCTGGTAGGCCCCACAAATTCCATGCCCCACTTCTCAAATGGCTCAAAGGTCACTTGAGGTTGCATGGGCATCTCATCCTTTGGAGTTGGTTTCCCTATCCTCTGACACTGATCACACTGGCTGGTATATCTCCTCACAGCCTGATGAAGAGTGGGCTAGTAGTAGCCTGCTTACAGTATCTTGAAGGAAATTATTTTTGCTGCAAAATGACCTCCACATGGCCTGTCATGATAGGTTAGGAGGATGTCAAAGACTTCCTCTTCCATCACATATCTTCTCAAGATCTAATATGGGCCAAGTTTGAAGAGATTTCCCCCAATCCAGGTGAAAGGGGTGCTTTTCCTTACTATCTTGCTCTTCTCTTTTGAGGACAGGTGTGGTGGGAACTGTGTTGAAACCAAGTAGTTTTCTATATTAGCAAACCATGGAGAGAGTACTGAAATAGAAAACATATTTTCATCTGGCATTTGGTCATCCACCATTCCTTCTTCACCTACAGGCAAATTTACTCTAGACAAAAAGTCAGCAACAATATTTTCTTTACTAGGCTTATCAATAATGGTCAAATCAAAATGTTGCAGTAAAAGCAACGATCTAATAATGCGAGCATTTACATCTAATTTTTTCATTAAATATCTAATTGCAGCATGATCAGTGTGCACAAAAGTTTGATAGCTTGTGATATAATGTCTGAATTTGTTTAAGGAATGCATGATAGCTAGGAGTTCCTTCTGGGTCACCGTATAGTTTAACTCTGCCTTTGACAAGTTTTTGCTTATAAATTATATGGCATACTGTAACTTTTCGTCCACCTAAGGTTGCTTCTATTGCTTTTTTCGAGACATCTGTGTGAATGTGGAAAGGTACGGCCCAGTTTGGGCCTCTCAAAATTGGGGCAATCACGAGCTTGCTCTTCAAGGTATCTAGGGCTTCTTGATAGTTTTCTGACCATATGAACTCGACATATTTACCTAAGAGGCCAAACAAAGGAGAGGCTAGCTTGCTGAAATCTTTAATGAATCTCTAGTAATACCCAGCTAAGCCTAGGAAACTTCTGACATCTCTCACTTTTTGAGGAGGTGGCACCATTTAGATGATAACAATTTTGTTGGGGTCCACCTACAGTCCTTGTTGAGATATTGCATGACCTAATATGGTCCCTTCAGTCATCATAAATTCACATTTTTTTGGACTGAGGTACAGGTTCATCTCAATACACTTGTCTAGAACTTTTCCTAGGTTAGATAAAGCTTCTTGAAAGTTAGAGCCATAAGGAGTAAATTCATCCATGTATATTTCTACTGCATCATGAACTAATTCAGAAAATATACTCAGCACCACTCTTTGGAAAGTGGCTGGATCATTACAAAAACCAAAATGAAGGACCCAATATGCAAAGGTACCCCAAGGATAGGTGAAAGTGGTATTATCTTGGTCTTCTGGGCTGATTTGAATTTGATTGTACCCGCTAAACCCATCTAGGAAAGAGAAAAAAATATTCCCTGCCAGACTGTCTAACACTTGATCTATGAAAGGTAAAGGAAAATGGTCATTTTTAGTGGCTTTGTTCAATTCCCATTAGTCAACACAGATTCTCCACTTACCATTTTTCTTTGGCACTAGCACCAAAGGAGAGACCCATTCACTATTAGAGATGGGATAGATGAATCCTGCATCAAGCAATTTCTGCAGTTCTTCCTTAACAATATCTTTAAGTGTTGGATTCATCCTCCTTTGAGGCTGCCTGACTAGCTTGCAATCCTCCTTGATGTATATATGATGAGTGCATACTGAAGGGTGCACTCCCTTCATCTCCTTATAACTTCAAGCGAAGGCATCTAGGTGTTTTCTCAGTAGGCTACACAGTTCCTTCTCCTGGGAAGTGGATAGGGATGTGTTACACAAAAATATCGTCACCTTGATTATTTGCAGTAGGTGTAGGCCTATCATCACCTATACCAGCTTCCTAAGCAAGTCTTAAACCTCAACTCTTCAAAACAAGCTTGAGAAAAGAGAGAAAGACATAAAAAAAAAACAAAATAACTCTGGTTCCGCACTTTCTCTTACTTTTTCCTGCGGGCCCGCACCTTTTGTTCAAGATATCTGCGTACTTATACGCTCTATATGTAAAGGGGAGGGTGCGTACCCCTGTAAAAGTCAAAAGACACAATTTTTATCTTAAAAAACTCATCTTGGGTTGATTCTAGAGTTTCTAGAAGGATTTGTTACGTGGATTGTTCGCTCCAAGTTGTTCATGCATCCCATCATAGGAGGAACTAATCCCTTGTTGAGAGGAGCTATTCCTTTGAAGGAGGACTCTATCCCTTTGAAGGAGGAGCTGATAACTGATCTCCATTGCACTATAAATTGAGGCATTGGGTCAGTGGCCAAGGAGGTTAAAAGCTGAACTTTTGAGGGTAAATGCTAGTTAAATCAAGACTTCCTATTTGAGATTAAGAGCAGAGATCACATACCTTTTTGGCCCCATTAGGGAGTGAGCGAAGCTTTTCAAAGTAGAGGAGACTTCTTTTTGGACCCTGGAAGGAGCTTGTACAGCGTCAAGGCAAAGGTTGTAAGGTTCTTTTCTTTTGAATTAATACAATCAAGCTCATTTTTCTCAACAAGTATCTTATGCTATTTGTTTCATGGACTCCTTGCCTTTCATGTTAAATATGTTTTATAATATTGGATATTCAGATGCTAATATAATTTTTGCCATTGTGGTGCTTGCAGGTTTGCACGAAGGAATTACTCGGATCAAGGACTGAAGCATCTCCGAACTTGCGTGGACATGAGGTAGGCCCTTAAACACATTTGTTTGCCATTATTTATAAAGCGCATTTAGAGAAAGATAGTGTTTGGTTGGTTTGTTTGTCATTAGGTCTTCATTAGATTCTAGGAAGGTCCGTCTTTTCTGCAAGATCGACTGATTCCGCGTGACAAAATGGCGACTCCACTGGGGACTTGATTTTTTTCTCATTTTTCTTTGACTTGAGAAACTTGTTTTTTGCTTTCTGTTTTTGGCTTGTTGTGTGTGGCTTTGGGTAGACTTAGTTGATTTAGCTTTGTTTTTTATTTTTCATTACTTTAGTTGAAGTCCGCAGCCTGTGCTTATATCACAATGCATACCTATACGCACTTTGTTTTTGTGCACAGAGCGTACCCGCACCTAGGTGAGCTCTGCACCTGCGTACCCTGCTAAATTTTTGAAAATTTTGACTTTTGCTCTTTTAGTTAATTTTATTTTGTTTTTCTAGTAATCGTCCTCTGCCTATACCTACATGTGATTGGTTGAAATCTTTCCTTGGTTTAATTTCATTAGAATTAGGGTTTTAGGTGAAATTCCTAGAAGTTTTGCTTGTTGGGTTTGTTTTTCGATTTGGTTGTGTAGTGGCTCTGAGGTTAGAGGCTGTAGGGACTTTAGATCACCTTAGTGTCTAACAGTCTTCTTGAGAGTCTGACCATGTTTGAAATCTCCCCTTGTTAAGAAATCCTCTTTGATATTTCTCTTTATAAAACTTCGATAGACTTGTGATTTAAAGTTTGGATTTTCATTTTAAAAAAAAGGAATGCAAAATTGGTTTTTCTTGACTTATTTGTGATTCTGAACAAATTAGTCCTTGGTTTGCTTGTGACCAAGTAAAACATCCTCAAAAACACTTTTGTGAGCTTTTTACTTCAAATAGGGTTTTGTTAGTTTATAGATCTTAAGTTTGCTTCATTAAATAGTTTTCTCAAAGATTGCTTTAGTTATAGTTTTTAATGCTTTTAGAAAAATGAAAGGTCTCTTTTGAGAAAAAGCTTGTTCTTAGTAGCATTTGAGTTTTCGAATGAAAAGAGAACTTCTTGTGAAAATAATTAGTTGTCTCGTTTTTGAGTGCATTGAAACGAATACTCTTCTTTTGATTTGATCGTTAAAGAAAGATTTGTTTTTTTTTTTAAGTATTTGCATCCTCCAACTCTTTCTTAACTAGAACTTCATTGAAGAGAAAAGATTAGTTAGTCATCTTAAGTGCATCTTTATAGTGATTTTGTGTCGAGTCTTTACACCATAAGTTTCATCTCCATCACCTTTTCACTTAATCAAAAACCACTAAAAATCACGCTTAATATAAAATCAATCTAGAAATTTTTTTGTTTCTAGGGCTTTGATACACCAATATAGCTTAGGCTAGTATCTTGGAGTAGGGAGTAATTAACTCTCCAAGATAAGTAAAACAAACAAGTAGCTTTATCTTGCAGTAGGAGAAATCCAATTGTTGCATTTATACTCTGGGAAAGCTCCTCTTAAAGGAGAAGCACAAGATCGTGTCCGAACTAGTGTGGGAATCAATCCTTCCTCATTGGGAAAGACGCTAGATATTCACGTATTACAAACGGTAAACCTCGGATTATTGTCGAGGAGCCTGGGGTCACTTGCTGGTAAACCTCGGTTTGTTTCGAGGAGCCTTCAAGGGGATTGAGCTTGCTACTCTGCCCTTGCGTGCGTATCGGATCATAGGCTGTTCCCCCAGGTGTATTTGTTTCTGTTGGTAACCTTAGTGTCCATATTCTCTAGGATTCTTCCTAAGGTGACGGTGGCAGGAAGATCCCATTGTACCTGGAGTAGACATCGGCTAGAATCAATTGGATTTTCTGGGGGGTTCTCTCCACTCGAGACGGTTAAAGTGGAGAAACTTGGTCCAGTCTATTCATTAAGCAGGTTTCCGAGGTAACTATTCCAACCGTTATTTCTGTATCGAACTCTGCGACGTTGGATTTCATCACCAACTAGTGTTTTCGGTCCGAAAAGTTACTGTTTGTGTGTGTTTGATCTCTTAGATTCTTTAGGCATGTGCTTCAAATTGTTGGGTTTTAAAGAGACTTTAGGTGATTTTCATTGAGATTTTACTTTGTTTGCGTGTGAAGTAGTTAAAAGTTTTTAGCTGTGGCTGAATTATCGAGACATTCCCGTAGAATTCGGGGTGAATCCGCTGAGTTTGTTAATGTGGCTGATTTACTAAGGACTTCTCGTAGACTTCGGGGTCAACCTCCTGAAGAAATACCAAGCTACATTGAAGGCTTGAGAGTTCTCGTATCTCCCAGTAGTGGTAGAAATCAATCACCTGAAGAAGGAGAACCTTCTTTGGTAGAATATTCTGATTCTCAACCCGTAGTAATTTCACAGGTTACTGGTAGCATTGCGTCTACTAGTGCTATAGGTGAAGAACCTAACGTGTCTGAACTCGAATCTGAAGTTGCTCCATCTTCCGTATCAGAGTTTGTTTCTCTGACTCCTAGTGATCCTAGTTCTCCTAGGGTAGAAACCTTAATTACCCAAGATCTTCCCGCTGGACTCATAACGATCGAAGAACTTGCTATTGCGAATATCGAAGAAAGCTTCCCTTTTCCTGATAATCGACCTATTTTAGAGTTTAGGGAGCGTGAATCGATTTTTTATAGCCCACCTAGGAGTACTGATTGGTACCATTCATTGACCAATCTTTTAGAAAATCCGGGACTCAGTTTTACACCACCTCGCATTTTTTATCACCCTTCACCTAGAGGTCATTTTCCTGAATTGAATATGTCTAGTCCGTCATCCATGTATTCCCAATCTCCGGAAGCCTATTTATACGACGGTCCGTCTATTCCTGCTGGGTATCAGTCCATTTCTGGTACTTTTCAGGAGCGTCTCCTCGTCCTATCGAACAAAAGTTGTTAACTGGAAGTAGTGGTCCTAAACAGTTGAGTGCAAAAGAAATTTTGATGATGTCAGGTCAACCTCAAGGCAGTCAGTTACCGCCTGGGGGGCAACCTCAAGGTACTCAATATGTGCCTAGGGGGAAGCCTCAGGGTACTTAATATATGCTTGGGGGGCAACCTGAAGGTACTCAATTTGCGCCTGGGGGCCAACCTCAAGGACAGTACATACCTACGGGACAGTACATTCCTCAAGGTCAACACCAGACCCAATATGTACCCCAAGGTCAACCTCAGTACCAATATGTACCCCAAGGTCAACCTCAATATCAGTATGCACCCCAAAATCAATATCCGTACGTACCTCAAGGTCAACCCTAGTATCAGTACGTGCCTCAGGGTTATCAACCCTAAGGTCAGTACCCACCTCAAGGTTACCAACCGCCTTCTGGTCAACCATATTATCAATCTTACCCTCAACTCGGTTATGGTCCTTAGTATCCTCAAGGTCAATACCCCAAAATGAATTTGGTGTGGGATCCATCTCAAAATCAGCAGGTCTTGCAACCGAATGTGCATTCGTCATCCCAACCTAGACAGGTCGTTGGTCCATCTCAGCAACCCGTCCAGTCTATGGCTCAAACTTCTGCACCTTCTGTAGTTTCTCAGGTTGGGCCTAGTACACCTCGTACTCCGCCTCAAACGTTTGCTGCAACTAATGCAACATCTTCTCCATCTACCCCACCTTCTTCTAGAGTATCAGCAACTCTGGTTTCTACTGCTCCTATATCTGCTCCTCAAACCTCTTTACCTCAGTCTGGATCTACAATCCAGACTTCGGTCCAGATGCCTATAGGAAGTACGGTTGTTACTTCTCAACCTCAATTTGTTCAACCTCCGTACCAGGGGTAGTATCAACCTCAAGATGGTCCTGCTGCGTAGCAACCAACCTATCAGTATCAACTGTACCCTGGGTATACATATCAACAACCTTTGCAACCCCAGTATGGTCCGGTTAATCCTGGTTTTCTAGGAGGACAAAATATCCCGAATGCAATTCTCATTCCGAGTTATCCTGGATATCCTCCTCCTGGGGCTGGTTTGCAGACCCCAAGTTTTAGAGACCCTAATCGTCAGGTACCATTCATTACAAATTTGGATTTACCTGACTTGACATGCCTTACGAACGATCCAATCAATTATCTTCCATATTGGCCGCCAATGCCGCATAAGTTTCCTAGTGACATTCCAAAATTCGAAGGTAAACCTGGAGAGGACCCGTCTAACCATGTGATGACTTATCACCTCTGGTGTGCATCCAACTCCATTTCTGATGATTCTATTCGTTTACGTTTGTTTCAACGCACTCTAGTTGGTCTTGCGGCCAAATGGTATATCGAACTACCGCGAGCCACTTTTTATGATTTTAGTCAGTTAGCTACCTCATTTTTAACTCATTTTCAGTTGCCAATCAATATGACAATGACACGGAGCTATTAACCTCATTAAAGCAGTCGACATCCACTCACATCTCCAATCATATCCATGAATGGAGACGTCGACAGCGTTTAGTGAAGGTTTATATTCCGGATCAAATCCTAGCTGAGTGGTTCGTAAAATCCTTGTTGCCTAAAATCACTGAAGATGTAGCTAAAGCCAGAGTAGTTACTGAAAAGCAATTCATTGCTCAGGCCCAGTACCTTGACTTAGTTTACACTCAGTTGGGTACGTTACACGAGAAGATCCCCAACCTACCTAGTCAAAATCAAATTGTTGCTGCTCCTTCGAGGTCTCATGCCGCTGATGGTATGATTGGCACGGTGAATACTAAAAGTAAGAAGAAATATTCCAAGAATTCTTCTCCTATAATAACCTTGCCAGATTCCCCGACAGGAGAGTCTTCCACGGAACTTTCCGCCGATATTCACGTTGTAGAATCTTCTACAGCCAAACCTAAAAACGGTGGTAAAAGGAAGGGAAGAAGAAGAAGGATAAAGAGAAAAATCCAAAGGAGAAACCTGAAAAAGCAGAACCCTCTGAAGAAAAGCGCAAACCTCGTTATCCGTGTCTCATTTTTGATGAAGACCATTATACGAGAGACTGCCCTCATTGGGCGGAAGTTGCAAAAATCATCAAAGGTTCCCAAACTCCTGTTGTCTTGAAGGATCCTTTTCCTGCTCAAGATAGTAAGATGATCAGTTCATCCTCTAGTGCCAACGAAGAACCCATCTTGATGATGTCTCATGTACGAATTGTGACTCGATCGCAAGATTATGGTAGTAAAAGTCTTGTTGATGGAAAAGAAGCAGAATCTTCTCAGTCCAATCCATCAACCTCAGCTCCCGGTCCCGATCCGCTACAAATCGAGAAACCTAACCCGGACTTAGTAATCAAACCACCCACTAAGGGTGTACTTCAAAGATCTGCTTTCAATCCACATGCGAGAGCAGCTCAAAATTACAACATTGTTGAGGATTTAGCTGTTTCACCCTCACCAATGTCGGCATTGGAAGTGCTGCAATCATGCCCAGCACAACGCAAATTACTTCTTTAGGCTATAGGAGCTATTGACATTCAGGACCCGAACCTAATAATCTTTGATCTAGAAAATAGTGCACCGCGTCTCCCCCATCAAATGGCTGTCCAGATTCCAGTGATAGTCAAAAATAGACCTGTTCATAAGACTGTGATTGACGAGGGAGCCTCCACGTGCATTATGTCGATACAGTGTTGGAGATCGCTTGGTTCTCCTTCACTCAACCAATCCCCGACATTCTTAAGGCCCTTGATGGCCGTGGATTCGATCCGTTCGGCATTTTACAGGATCTACCAATAGAGGTTGAAGGCAAAACCATTAATCTAGATGTGGAAGTGGTTGATGCCCCTCTAGATTACAACCTTCTCTTGGGTCATAGTTGGTCTTATGCTATGACAGTTGTTGTCTCATCGGTCTTTCGGCTCATCAAGTTCCCTCATAATGGAAAGATCGTAACTATAGATCAGTTTTCATACTTTTCATCCGACCCAGCCTCTGCTGAGAGTATTCAGCACGTCGGCAAAGCAACGATCCCTTATAGGGATGTTGGTGTAGGGTTAGTTAAAGATTCCGGTTTACTGGGCACTTTTCCTTTCCCTCCTATCAATGCATCGTCTTCTACTGCGACAATTCATATGATCTTTCCAGGAACTATCGTTAACAATGATCCTTGGATCATTACTTCTGAAACTGAGTTAGACTCATTTGGTACCTTTATGCCTTTGAGTCCGTATGAATTTGCATATCAGGCTGTACAGTCATTTTCTGACCCAGTATCAACCAAAATCGATTTAATGAACGAAGTCCATGAAGACTCATTTTCAACGTCAACCTCGGAACTAGAACCGTTTTCCGAACTTGTTCAATCAGATGAACAAATTTGTGAAATCCTATGTGTTGATCAGTTACCATGGGAAGGTCTACATCACAGATCTTCGTTCTTACCGGAGAGCGATCATTTTGAAAACGATTTTTCATCCATCTTTACAGCTGAATATGTTAAGGACGCTCAGAATCCAATGAAACATCCTGACTCTGAGTTAAATTTGGGAAATATTTCTAAAACCATTCCCCTTGACATTTCAGTTAAACCTGGAATAATTGAAAACGTTCATATAGGTGCCTCTTGTACAGACGATGAAATCAAAACATACAAGGCCCTATTTCAAGAATTCCGCGACGTGTTTGCCCGGTCCTATGAGGAAATGCCAGGAATCGATCCAGCAATCATAATTCATGAAATTAAAACCTACCCGGACGCTAAACCCATTCGACAACGTTTACGTCAAATACACCCGAGAAAAGCTGCTGCGATTAAAGAAAAAGTTGAAAAACTGTTGAAAGCAGAGTTCAATTATCCCATCCCACTAATGGATTGCGTATCGAATATTGTTCCGGTGAATAAAAAGCAAGGGACAATAAGAATCTGTATCGACTATAGGGATATTAATCGAGCATGTCCAAAAGAAAATTACCCTACACCCTATATCGATCAAATTATTGATGATTGTGCCGGAAGTGAAATTTTCTCCTTTATGGATGGATTTTCGGCTACAATCAAATCAATATTCTCCCTGCCGATCAAACAAAAACGAATTCATTTGTCCATGGGGAACATTTGCTTATTGCAAATTAACTTTCGGCCTTAAGAACGCCGACACAACTTTTCAAAGGGCTATGTCTTACGCATTTCATGATATAAAACACATTGTGCAACCTCATCTCGATGATTTGCCTACTCATTCCTTACATCGAACTGATCACCTCGTCCATTTACGAGCAATCTTCATGAGGTGTAGGCATTATCGAATTCGGTTGAATCCCCACAAGTGCGTGTTTTGCATCAAAACGAGTCGGTTAATGGGATTTGTGGTTTCAAAAGCCAGCATTCATGTCGATCCTTCGAAGGTCGAAGCTATCATCAAATTGCCTCCTCCTTCGAGTCTTCGCCAACTCCAAAGTTTGAAAGGGAAAGCAAACTTTTTACGTCAATTTATCCCTAACTACGCAGAGATTACAAAGGGTTTTACCCGGTTGTTGAAACAAAGTGCTTCATTCTTTTGGGATGAGATAGCTCAAAAATCTTTTGATGCGTTAAAACATGCGTTGACCCATGCACCACTGTTGCATCCTCCCAATTACAATCAGGATTACCACTTGTATCTCTCCGCTTCCTATTCCACCATTGGGATGCTATTAGTTCAGGAGGATGAATTCGGAACGGAACATGTGATATATTATCTTAGTCACACATTGAATCCCACTGAGTTGAAATATTCGCATGTGGAGAAATTGGCCTTGGCAGCCGTTCAAGCTATCCAAAGATTTCGTCATTACATTCTGTTACGCAAGACTACTGTTATTTCTGATTGCAACCCCATGATCTACATTTTGACCAAACAATTTCTGGGGGGAAATTACTCCAAATGGATTGTCATCTTGCAGGAGTTTGATTTGGAATTTGAAAAATCCAAGTCAAATAAATCTCTAGTTTTTGCGGAACTTATGTGTGACTTTCCCCGTGTTGATTCTGAAACAGTGGCGGAGGACCCCATTGCGGACGAATCCTTGTTTTTGATCAGCACATTAGATCCGTGGTATGGAGATATCATCACTTATCTCCAAACCCAAACATTTCGGCCCGATCTTTCACGATCCGACCGTCGAAAAGTCCGATTCCAATCCCAACAATACAAAATTATTGGAGATACTCTTTATCACCTGGGGGCAGACTCTATTTTTCGACGTTGTCTCACTCAAGAGGAAGCCGAGAGGGTTTTAAATGACTGTCACTCTGGAGCATGTGGTGGTCATATGTCTGGGTATGCCACTGCCCAAAAGATATTGCGTGCTGGCTATTTCTGGCCGTCTTTGTTTAAA
>APFE030523906.1:151982-183275 GCA_000404065.3 Pinus taeda | reverse complement strand
AATTTTGAAATCCCCATCTTCGAGGGTAAAATAGACGCAGATGCCGTAGATAAATGGTTAAATCTGCTAGATGGTATTTCTCTGTTCATGAATTTTCAAGTCGGGAAAAGATTGTTTTCGCTCTTCTCAAAGCAGCCCCCCACGTCAAGGACTGGTGGGAAACCTACTGCGAGCAGAAGGATGAAAGTACAGGCTCACTATTTTCAGCCGCACCCACTGGAATGACTTCTCGAATGCCATCAAGGAGCATACTTACCCCTTTCAAAAGCTATGAGGACAAATACATCAGATGGACCACGCTGCGGCAGGGACGGGACCAAGATGTGCCTGAGTTCACAAACATCTTTCACACCCTTCGCACACAGTTGGGTATCAAAGATTCTAAGCTGCATCTTGTACTCAAATACCGTGGTTGCCTACATAGATACATCCAGGAAGAGATGGAGTTCTTGGACATCTCCTCACTCGGCACAGCATACCGATATGCTGTCAAAATCGAGCAGAAGTTCAAACAGAAGAAGCGAGACTTTGGATCTGCAAATCCGAAGCCCAAAGGACAAAGCCAAGGCGGAGTGACCCAAGACAACCCGTCGAAGCCGCAAGAAAAGAACAACACCACGAAGCCGAAGAAGGACACAAGAAAGTGGTGTGATTTCCACAAGAGTCCCACTCATAACACAAGTGAGTGTCGGACCAAGCAGTCATTGGTGGTCGAGTTGAAGGCTTCTGAATCAGATACATGTTACGACCCTGAGCCAGAACCCGACAAGGGGAATGGCAAAGGGAAGCAGATCATTGATGCGGATCCCAGTGCCACTGTTGCCACTGCCAAGATCCAGAAGAATGAGCCCGAAGAGCCAGAGGAGGGGGAACGTCTTTTCCACTCACAGATGTGGGGGAAGGGTTCGCCGCTACGATTCATTGTCGACAGTGGTAGCCAAAAGAACCTGATTTCAGCAGAGGTCGTGAAGCGGTTGGGCCTACCGACTACACCACACCCACAGCCATACAGTATCGGGTGGCTTCATGAAGGACGAGATCTAAAAGTTCGCCAGCAGTGCCGCCTTCCCTACAGCATCAAACCATTCACCGACGAAGTATTGTGTGATGTTACACCTCTGGATGTTTGTGATGTATTATTAGGCCAGCCATACTTGTGGAGGCGACATGCTGTGTATGAGTCAAGGCCTCGTGCTGTCATTATTTCTTTGAGTAATTCATTATACAGGATACCAGAGATAGCCCCACCTTCTGCCACATCTTTGATCACTGCTAAGAAAGGCAGCAAGCTCATCTCACAGACTAGGAAATTTATCTGTCTGGTTCACTCCCAAGGTAAGGGGAAGATTGTTGCTACATCCATGACCCCTGCAAAGGGTTCCTCGATGCAGCAGCAGCAGAAGGATACGGTCATGACAGAACACAGGAACAACTTCTCCTCACCCACAGGGGTATCAGATAAGTTTCAGGTGGGCGACAAAGTTTGGTTACATCTGCAGAAGGAACGCCTTAAAAGAGCAAATCAGAAACTCCGACCACTCTGACATGGTCCTTACACTAGTACCAAGGCTACGGGAAACAATGCTTTGGTGCACATCATTCCTCCATTCCTTCACCTGCACCAAGTGTTCAATGTGGATCATCGTCGACCATGCTTCCCACCATTACTGGACACATCAGACAGTGCAGAACAAGTTCAGCAGATTGAGGAACTCAACGCAATGGGGACCATTGCTTCCTAAGGGGGGAGGAATGATCCAGGTGGATGTTGGTGGCCACCCACCTATCCCATTTGGACCCCCGCAACTGTCTCTTTCAATTTTTCAGTTTTCCGTAATTGTAGCATAATTTACTATTTTTAGCAGTTTTTCGGGTCCTTGAACTTCCGGAGCCGTTTTGAGGACCTAAACGAGGCGTTTTTTTGGGAAATCGGGGGCAACATGGGTCCATGGACCGATGTTGCCTTTCCAAAGGGTAAGTTCTCGGATAGATTCTTCTAAACGAGCCTTTATCATGCGCGTCAACGGATATCGTATGCCAAAGTTAACGACCGCCGTGGGAAATTGATGTACCAATTTACCCAAAACAGGGCCCACAATTTGGCGTTTCATCTTCTAAGGGTCGGTTTTTGGAATGTGAAGGGTTTTCCATTGTTTCTCAATAATAAATAGGCCTTCGAGCCTCATTGTAACACAAGTTCGGAACAGTTCAGAGACAGGTAGCCGCACATCTCTTCTCAGAGATAAGCTACCATCGTCCTAGTTGGTTTATTTCCAATTCTGGTTGTAAGCATATTTCGGTATTTTCCATTAATGAAATGAAGTGTTATTTCCGCTGCATCTCTTTATTTATGGTTATCGCATCTCTGTATTTATGGTTATCTCCGTAAACTATTGCGTTCCTATTTAAAATCCGGATCACTCCCTCAACCCCTTGATATACAAATTTAAGTCTGGGTAAGGAAGGGAACTTGTCTGTAGAATGATTTTATTCACAGACTGAACAAACCTCAATAGAGTTTAATGGGAATTCATTCCTAGGATGCCTCCTGGTGCATCTAGGGCAAAAAATGGCCAAATCCCTCTCTACTTCCTCTTGTTTCCTTTTGATATGTAAGGTATCCATTTGCATGGAAAGAGTCTGCAGCATCGCACTCTTGAATTCTTCCAGCATGTTTCCAATTTATGCTTTAATGGATGAGTTAGAGGAAGAGGTACTGGTTATGGGTTGACTCCCCCTACCTTTCTTTCTAGCTGCTCTAGAATGGTTTCTAAAAATAGTCTTTATGTCCTCATAAGATAGTTGGTAGATGTCTCCCCCGGATAGTAGATGGAGGGTGTCTAAAAGATATTCCTGAATTCCTCTGAGCAGGACCAACTTTAGAGTCTCAGGGTCAAGTGTACACCTAGCCCTTTTGTAATTGAACTGGAACCTCTCTTCATAGTCTTCCAGGGAATCATCACTTCCTATAGTCATTCAGAAAAATTTTTCTTTAGTATCTTTTGACCTACAATAGTCTCGATACTTGTTGTTAAAGGCTTGTTTCATCTGAGCCCAAGTTGTGATGCTATTGCCAGGTAATCCCATGAAGCAGTGTAGTGTTGCACCCTTGAGAGTAGAAGGGAACAGTTTCAACTTTTGCTCATCTTCTGCATAGTCATAGGTTCGACAGATAACAACAAACTAAAAAAAAAGGTGTTGGGACCTTCTGTATTCAAACCATGGAAATGAGGTAGGGTGGAAGGGCTTATATTCTTCATTTTGGTGTCCCCATTGGTCTCTTGAATGGGAAAGGTACCTTCTATTCTCTCTCCATTCCCCCTAGCATTTTTGTGTTCAGCCATTGGCTCCAAAGGAATGTTTTCTTCCTCATATTTCCCTATAGGTTCTTCAAATATGTCTGGTTGTTCACCTAAGGGTTCTTCTTGATCATAGCCATCGAAGAAGAGAGAAGGTTGGGTGTGTGAAGCAGTGGGGGTGTTGGGAAAATTTTTTCCTGAGTTATCTCTATTCTTACGAGACATGAAAAGAAATCTTTTTGGCTGGTTTTTGTTTATTTTTCCCCACATTTATAGTACCTACGAAACTAAAATTGATTGAAGAAAAAAAATTGCAGCTAACTGAAATGAACTTGCTGAAATCAAAATTTGTAGAATTGAAAAGGAAAGAAAGGAAATGCATAAATTGAAAGGAAAGGAAATGAATAGTCTACTTTTGCTGAAATAAACTATTAGCAGAATATTGCAATAGAAAATAGAAGAAAGCAATAATCACATAATACTCTAATGCTTCCCC
The DNA here is from genome assembly GCA_000404065.3 of Pinus taeda. Lineage (NCBI taxonomy): Eukaryota > Viridiplantae > Streptophyta > Pinopsida > Pinales > Pinaceae > Pinus > Pinus taeda. Next base: position 179,480 of record APFE030523906.1, on the reverse strand, counting down.
AGCAATAGTGCCAAAAAGTGGTGAGAACCAGTATTGTAGCAATAATGTTGTAACTCCTGGGCTGCCTACTTTACTCTTATCAACCCAGTAGTTCGTAACAAACTTGGAAGCGACAGTGTTGTATGCACAAGTACTAGTTCTTACTGCAAGTTGTCACTTGGTCAGTCGACGCAAGATCACTAAGAGCTCAAGCCAACTTCTATGGATTCCAGAAGAAGCTCTATATGTGATGAAAGGAGAGAAAGACTACTCTATAAATACTATTCTAACTGCAAAAAGGAGAAAGTCTGAAATGTAAAACAAAACTAGTAAACTCAAATTAACCAACTAAACCAACTTTTGTAGAAAGCACTATGAAAACCATGAAAAGAATGCCATTCCCTACTCAAGGAAGTAAACAACATCTAACTAAGCTATTTCTGGAAGTAAATAAGCAAAACACATCTTTTTGGATGTTTATGTAGTTTTATGTGGATTTGACATGCATGTAATTTATTGTTTGTGAATGTGGCAGCGAATAGGTGGCGTTGGAGAGTGGTTTTGGGACTTGATAGGATGTAGGATGGTGTGGATGGGTCCTAGGAAGTCTCAGGTGGCCTTCTAGAGGCTTTTCCCATACTCAGCCTTCAAAAGAAAGCCTACAGGAAAATCTATAGGAGGAAAACAACGTTCTACAGGAGGCCTATAAGAGGAGGCCGAGAGCCGTTTTCACTATTTTGAGGGTGTGAGAGTGGGTGAAAGAGGTGGATGAAGGTTGGAATGAGGTGTTAGGGCACCTAGGGTCTACCAAGAATCACTAGGGGAGAGAAAGATGATTGGATTTTCTCAAGGAGAGAGGACGAAATTCTATGGAAAATGTAGGAAACTAAGGTAGAATTGAGGGGAAACTTGGGTGACCTGTAGAGCATGGATTAGATGGAGGATGGGATGGATGATAGGCTGGCCTGTTTCTATAAGAGATCTATTGCTTAAACAACTAACAATAAACCAATAAGATCAAGCAAGCAATGAAATAAGTGCATCTAGGAAAACAGGGTTTTGCATCAAAATAGTCTAAACTATGATCTATGGAAGGAAATGTTGAGAAATGCTGCAAGAAAGGAAAAAAGGCAAGAAGACTATTGTAAATAAAGAAGTAAGCATGATTAAAATGTTCTGAAGTAAAGAAAAACTAGTCTATTAACCACTAAAAAGCTGCAAACACTAGAAGTCCTATGAATGAGGAAAATCTGTGTTTTTGGGGAAGCAAGAGGGTCTTTGCCTCAAATCACGGTCCCAAAGGGAGGAAGAGAGGAAAAGGCACTATTTCTATCCTTTTGAATCTTATTTTTATCACTGCTTAACCTAATATAGAGATCACAAATGGAAGCAAACTACCGAATCATCAAAAGCAACCTATTCTTAACCATAAAAGAAATACATCTAACAAAAACCTAATCTACAAATTGAAATAAACATGCAAATACAAGTAAAGAGGAGCTTGGATACTTGGATTGGTCCCTAACCCAAGAGCTTCATCCCTCTGAGGTAACTCAGTGCTAGCTCAAAAAGGATTCCATCTATATTATCAAAACAATAACAAGATTACATGAAACTGTCTCAAAAATAATGAGCTCGAAGTTGGAGCAGAGTTTACATAAGAAAAAATTCAACAAAAATTGGACAAAAATATGACCCTAGTGAGGCCCTAGGCCTCTCTACTTATACCAATGAAGCTACCAACAACTTTCTTAAAATTAGGGAGGCTTGACTCTCAAAACTCAAGATAATCATTAGTCATCCTCCACTTGCTTGGCTGCCTTCTGGTGCATGATTTCGCTGCTTGTAATCCGAGCTAAATGAAGGGGAATTTGAAGTGAGGAGTATTAAATGAGGGGGATTCCCTCCTATAATTCCTCTCCTTTGTCCACTTCAAGTTATTACTGCCCTTTTTCCATTGGATCCTTGCCTTTGACTTCAAAATTCATCAATAATCTACATTAAACACATGTTAGACCACATGGCATCATAACTAACTCAACTGACTCGATAAGCATAAATATAATCAGAAAATCATACAATAAGCTAAGAGAATGGTTGATTTGAATAGGTTAGGAGGTAAAATGAGCCCATATAATTACCCATTTATGAGGTTCATCACCAACATTATAGCCATCTTTCTAAATTCTATGGTGTACACTTACACGCTTTGGCTTGGATTTTTCCTGAAGTAATTCCACCGGATCCACTGGTCTTCCAAGTACCCAATGGGATAAAACTATGACTTAATGAGGGTTTTGAAATCCTCCCACTTAATCACTGGAGGTTCTCCTTCCAACCTCAAGGTTTCTGTGTGGCTCTCCCACCAAGTCAGTGCATGGCCCTCCAATTTCAGTCGCGCAAATGAGATATTCTACCCTTCCTCATTCTAATAGAAACTGAAATAAACTTCTAGCTGTTTCAACCAGTGGTTTAGATTCAGAGTGTCGATATTGTTGTGGTATGACTTGATATCAACTTTTTCTTCCACTTTAAACACAAATTCATTCACGACACTCGAACTCGATTGATCTTTTCTCGGTTCTTTCTTTAGTTGGTTATCTACGTCTTTCTGATCTCCTGATCCCCTTTCTAATTTTTCCTTTGCATTCAAACCCCCTTCTTCTCCAAATATCCCCATATTATTTCTTAGGGCCTCCATGAGGAGGTTGATATTTCCGCGACTTGTTCTTTGAGCCGCAAAAACCTCTCCTCTTGAGGATCACCAGGTTCTTTTATAGAGTCATTACGCATGATTAGGGTTTTATGATTTGCAACCTCATCGATCTAAATCCCTGTGATATCCACAAAATATCCAAAGAAACCCACTCTAATACCAAATTATCCATAAAATTCCATGGATATTCCATTGGATAGTTCGTCACAACGAATCTGATAATATTAAATTAAAATTTTGAGATTCTACATTATTATAGTTTTATTAATTTCTAGATATGTAAAATTAACTATAATTAGTGCATGCATGTAAAAGTAAATCAAGTAGAAAAGTAGAGAATGAAAAATAATCTCACACACACATAATACACAAGATATGCTCTCTGGGAAACACTTTTAGGAGAAAACCCAATTGGAAGGTGAGGTCGCTTCACTCTATTTCTCTGTCTAGAAATATGGCTGCAAATACAAAGAAATAATGTTTATGGCCTGTGGTATGCTACAATGCGTAGATCATTTCTTTGTGCTCTACCTCCTATCTCTCTTATCTATCTTTTCTTATATATAGAACAAAATTCTCTCGAAAGAATGGAATGCCTCTTCCTCCTAGTGGCCCAATTATAACACAGCCCGATAACCTACGAGTGGTTAAGTTTGACTACACCAACTCTTAACTAGAGTTACAAAATAGACTCTTTTAGAGTCTTTTACATTAGAAACATGTGGCTAGCCCCTTTTCCATGAATAATGGGGGCTGACGTACCATCCTCCCGAACTATAGGTGTGAAAACAGGAAGGTCATTTTTTGAGTGGCATAACTTTTGCATACGGACTCTGATTGACACGATTATTATGTCATTGGAAAGATCTCTGTGTGTGGAATATAATGAAGATATTTTGTGCATATGGAGTAAATTTTTACCCCCAAAAAACTTTGTTTTATGCCTCAAAACGCTCCTAGAAGGTTTTGGACCTTGTTTTTCCAAATTGGGTCCTGCCAGTAAAAATGGTCCTGTGAGTTGATTCCTCCACTTTTTCCACTCCGAATGCATTGAGATGGATGAAAAACAATACAATGATCCAATTCAGATCACATACACCAAAAAAGGGGGAGAACTTAGATCATCATTTTCCATACTATATTATTTAGCTAGTTCCATTACAATTATCATAGTGGATATCTATAAAGGCCTTTAAGAGAGTGAATATTAAACAGATATGACACTAGGCTAAGAACATTTTACAAAGAACCAACAAATAATCAACAAACTAATTGTAGAACTATCACAATAGAACATCAATAGAGTGAAACCACAATAGCACAAAGTAATATTGTAGTAAGATTGTATTCAATCGAAACCATCTATAATTGATAGCATCCCCTCATATAATATTTAGTCTTCAACATCATATTTCGGGGAATCCTAGGCCAAATCACATAGGCAACTCATCTTGATGAGTCGTCCCTTTATGTGTTGATCCGCAACCAATTACTTGACCACATTGGGCTGAACCACCATTATTTCCCATAACTTATTGGCATTATGATGCATGTGTTCTATTTGATGGCAACTCACTTGTAACAGATTATGTATATAGTAACTAGATGAATCCACATGTCAATTCAGAGGTAATAGAGTGATGGAATAGAATAACATAATCATGGGACAAAGGTTTACATATCAAAGTCAAAATTTTGATAAAGGTGAATATTTGAAGATCTATATGCGGGTTCGTCAAGGCTGAGTCACATATATACACAGGTACAAAGAAGAAAATTTGCGTATATTTTGGCACAGTAATTTAAGAATACCAAGGGTCCTTACCATGGTAGTAGCCCACAATATTCATTACAATGATGCCTATTTGATCCTGTCCAATATTACCACCGGCACTAGTGTACTTTTGACTCATGTTATTGGCTAAGGCTCTAACTGTATATGGAGGTGAAGCTCAAAGTGTTAAGTGTGCATGTGAAAGGGTTTTTGATGAATACTTCAATATGAAGTATATTTTCATTGTAAGGGCCATAGTTGACACATAGATCTGAAATAATTATGCACCGATGAATACAATGATGGATCAGGATCATGAGACCTGAAATTACCTTCCACTGTATGATCTACTCATGGATTGACTAGATCTAAGTATTGACGCATGTTTTTATCTCTGAATATTGTGATCTGGGTCTTTTTGAAGATCTAAAGAGCTGTGAAATTTTAGGTCAAAATTTGCAGATTTATACGCAGGTTGGTCTTGGTGAAGTTGTGTATACATGTGGGTTCATTTCTTCAAAGCCGCATACATAAAGGAAGGGTTTATGTTTGATTGATAAACCTAATCAGTGTTGTTGTATCTCTATTGTCTGTCAATGATGTGCTCATGTTGATATGGGTTAAGTGATGACGTCTGAAGTAGAACTGATTGAATGATGAAGTTGAATTTGGTTACTTGTTGTCAATTGGTTATTGATGTTGCTAACTATATGAGGGTTTTATAAGCTAACAAAATATTTCAGAATAACTCTGGTCAACTCCGTGTCTGATTCAAAATTACAAGTTTTTAGTATATTGAGATTTGTACATAGGTTTCTCTACAGAAAAGTGCATATACACGTGGGTTTCCTTAAGTGAAGTAGCATATACATGTTGGCATATGCATGATTAGGTTTGTAGTTGATTTTGTGTGTTGATACAGTATTTTGAGTTTAGTTTTGTGTTTTGGTTACAGTGATCTTAGTGTTTTGTTTGAATTAAGTTGGTGTTTACTTCAGTTGATCTACAAGTTGTGATGAATTAAAGCAGGTGGATCCAGTGTGAAAATTTATGAAACATGGTCCATAGATGTTGCTGAGGGTTGGAGCCTTTAGTGAGGAAGTCAAAGCTTCCTACAAGTAGTAGCTGGTAATCAGATCTGGGGGTTGGAGCTCCCTTCCAATAGGAGCTGGAGAATGAGTGAAGTTGGTAGCCTTCATCAGGTGGGTGCCTGCATACTAGCATGAGTCTGCACTAATACAATAATGTAATTTTTTTTAATATTAATAAGATTGAAGACTGACACAACAACAACAGTGGTTTTCTCCCACATTGGGTTTCCACCTTAAATTCTGGTGTTCATGTGTGTTTCTTATGTGTGATAATTTATTCTATTCTTACTTCACCCTCTTACTACTTATCAAATGCCCAATAAATCTCTTACATTATAGTTTAATTTTAATAAATAAATAATTTCATGTTTTACAAGCTTACTAAGCATACGCTAGTTTCTTTTACAACAATCGCATACATATCCGAGTTGGTTTCAGTAAAGTCGCGTATATATTTCAGAAAAGAAAATTGTTATTGTGAGTTTTTAAAAGACTGATTCAACCCCCCACTCTTAGTATTTTTCCCAACAATTGGTATCAGAGCATGTCCTTCAAAAGATGCCTAATCACTTAAAGGAAGATCTCCCAAGATGAGCAATCAAGACGGAATGACATCTCTCAGACCACCACTCTTCAACAGAAATAATTTAATATATTGAAAGGAAATAACTAGATCCTATCTTTAGTCCCTTGGAGCAGATGTTTGGGCAATTGTGGAAGGAGGTTACCAATATCCAACTGCAGTTCCCATAGATGCAACATAAAAGAAGATGTATGAAACCAATGCCAAAGTTATCAATGCATTATTGGGAAGTCTGACAGAATCATAATTTGTGAAAGTTATGCAGTTAAAAACAACAAAAGAAATATGGAACGGAATCATTCAAAGCTATGAAGGCAATACCAAGGTAAAAAGTGCTAAACTTCGAACTCTTAGAATTCAATATGAAACTCTTAGCATGCATAATGATGAAATTATTGCTAGTTTCTTTCTACATATAAATGAGATTGTAATTCGCATGAAAAATCTGGGTGAAGAAATAAAGGACACCACTTTAGTAGAGAAAATATTAAGATCTCTAACTCCTAAATTTGAGTCAAAAGTATCTGCCATTGAAGAGAAGTAGGATCTAGAGACTCTTATTGTTGTTCAACTTCACGGGATCATGATTTCTTTTGAAATGAGGAAAGAAGGTCCGTCAGAAGTCAGATAATCCGCATTTAAAGCATATACTAAAGGAAAAGAAAAGGAAGAACACAAGGAATCATGATATCTATCAGAAGAATATGAGGTGAAATTTGTAAAGAAACTTCAACAGGGCACCAGAAGGTTCAGAGGTAAGATTCCCTTCAAATGTTTTGCTTGTGGTAGAGTTGGTCATTATGCTGCTAATTGTTCTCAAAGAGACAACCATGACAAAGGGAAGGAGGATGCAAAAGGTAATAGGGGATGGTTTGAGAATAGAAGAAGTTATTATGTTCATGATGATAGTGATGGCTTGTTAAATAGTGAAGAAAGAGAATCTGATCAAGATCTTAAATTACTCATGGCTTTTGAGAAAAATACTAATGAGTCTAATGATAAATTTGTGGATGCTTTAGAGGAAAATGATTTCTTTGAAGAAATTACTGAACTCAAAATTTTCTTGGAATAAAATAAGGTAGCCATAGATACATTGAAGCATCAACTCATAGAAAAGGAAAATCATAATGAGAGGTTAGAATGTGAAGTATTAAGTCTAAGAAAGGAACTTGAGAAAATAAAAACTCTGAATCTTAGATTTTCTAAAGGATTTGAAACCTTAGATAAATTATCAAGGTACAACACTCTCCTCTTATGAAGACAAGTCTTGGATACACTAGAGAAACATCTCAAACAAAAAAGTCTTGAACCACCACCAAAAGCTATCTAAATGCAACAAAAATCAGTCAGCAAAGCTTCAGTTCTTAGCAAAATATTAAAGGTGTTCCATAGGTAAATCATCTTCACTCTAATCCAAGGATGAACAAAAACAGAAACTCCGATCAAAAGGTAAACAACACTAGAAGATTCTATGATAAAAAAAAATTCTTCTTTAATGGACAATGTTTCTCATGTCATAATTTTGGTCATAAGGTTGCTCAATCTGTTGCATACAAAACCATCATGACTAGAGAAGCAAGAAAAAAAGGGAATGAGATATGAGTAACGAAGGACACTTATAATAACTTCTCAACTCTTGAAGATGAAATTGAATTCTCATTTTGCAATAACTTTGGACATGAAGAATCTGAATGCAGGAGAAAATTACAGCCAACATCTCAAAAAGAGAAAATATAAACAAATTATAAGGTATGGAAAAGGAAGGAGTTACAGTCTGAAAGTTGTGGCATAGCATTGTTTTCAGAAGGACAATAAAATCAATCATACATTGATAACAGATGCTCAAAACACATGATAGGTGATAAAGATAAAATTATTTCATACAATGCTTTAGAGAAAGAAAAGAATGTCACTTTTGGAAATGACTCACCTATTGTCATTAAGGGTAAAGGTTCTGTTTTTCTAAAAGAAAATGTTAGAGATGTGAATGTTATGTATGTTGATGGATTAAAGCATAACTTGATGAGTGTTAGCCAAATGTGTGACCAAGGAAATGAGGTGGTATTCTGATCAAAAGAATGTGTGGTTCATGAACTTGACACAGGAAAGACCATAATACAAGGAACAAGAACCCCAAGCAATTTGTATATATTAAAAGGTGGACAAGAACAGTGTTACCTAGGCAAGCCAAAGGAAAACTAGTTATGGCATAGAAGGTTGGGACATCTAAGCTTCTCTCAAATAAGCAAATCAAGCAGGCTCAAAGTTGTTCATGATCTACCCGACATCACCCTACCAGAAAGTACCATATGTAATTTTGGAATATATTATATTCCTTGGAAGGTAATAATGTCTTTGTATTATGTCGAAAGTTGTCCACAATTTTATGTAAAAGAGTAATACATTATATCCCATATTTATTATGGCATAATATACTCTTGTATCCATTTATTATATAAACGGGTGTTATTTTGGAGAATTATATTATCCCACATTTAATATGTGAGAATAATTCCTCCACATCTTCGGGTATATAATAGGGTCAAGGGATCTGCTTAAGTCATATAACATTTTGTGATACCACCACATCTTATCATGTGCTCACAACATACTTCTATTTGTATCATGTTATTTGTAGTTTCTCTCTTTGTAAGATTGTAGGAGATTTATGAAGATAATAGAAGACAACCTTCCCATTGATGTAGCCCAATTGAGTGAACCATGTATATCTGTTGTATTCTTTTTCCTTATTCTCTTTATGTTCTTATTTATATGTTGATATATTGTTGGTTTCTTAGATAGATAGCTAGTTTAGTAGATTTAATATTCTAACATGGTATCAGAGCCATGGCTACTATGATCTAACATCTTTTTTGAATTTAACCATCAATGTGTATCTTCATTTTTTGTTATTTTGGCATTCATTATTTTTTGTATATTTACTTTCTATCTGGTCACCATTAAGCTTCTCTTCAGATCTAGGCATGATTCTACACATTTGAGTTTGTTTTTCTCATAACCATAACTTTTTTATGTAGGTTTTTGCAATTTTTTTTTAAGGAGCTCTTGATTATTTTTCTACAAGATCTATATGGTTTTTGGATTCTCCTCAAGGAGATCTATCTTTTGGTTGTAAGATCTATGATTTTCATCCAGTCTTTTGGTCATTTTATTTAGAGGGTGGAAGATTGGCATACCGACGGTTCAAATCAGAATTTCAGCCACATAAGTGGATGCAGAGTGGCTGCACCATTTCTGAAAACTGGTTATAATAAGCATTTGGAGCATTATTGAGTATTTTCTGTTTTGACACCTGACATTTTTTGTCAGATATATTACCTTCTGTGTAGAATTTCCCATAACAAAGTAGATATTTGGGTTCCTCTCGTTGAGCTACCCAATTTCAAAAAACAAATCAACTCAAATAGAATACTGGAAGAAAAATTATCGTTGATTTAATATTGACAATTTTTTCAAGTTTTCTGGTGACAACAGAATGAACTGCAGAAATTTACATTTTTCGATCCACTTTTTTTTGTCATTACTTGCATTTGGGTTTATATTTCTTGTCAAAATTTCTATCATTATGTCTTCAAAAGTAGCTTATGTTCGTGAACTTGTCGGTTCTAACTATCTTGCATGGAAAGGGAAAATGATTGATGTTCTCAGGAGTAAGAATCTATGGAGGTTGGTTAATGATGAACAAAATAAACCTATAGATGCTCAAGCCTTGATTAAATGGGAAGAAAAGTGTGATCAATAAAGAGGGCTCATTGGTCAAATGGTTTCAGATAGACTTTAGGTGAGTATTGAGGTAGAAGACAACCCGGTTGAGGTATGGATAATTCTTGCTTCTTTATTTGATAAATATGATGATGTTTCTGCTTATTACCTCGAAAAGAAGATTCATGAGCTAGATCGTACAAATTTTGATAGAGTATAATTATATATTTCTGAATTGAAAACCTTAAATTAAAAGTTAAATAATTGTGGTAAATGTTACAAGAAGATAGACACTTCTCTTATCATTCTTGTAGAACAAAAATTGCCATCTTGTTTTGACATGTTCATCCAAACTAGGAATAGAGCTCTTGAATTGTCTCAAAGTACCATAAAACCTAGTTTTGATGATTTTTGTAACGGGTTGACAAATGAGCAAGAAAGGTTGATTTCTTCAGGACAAGTCTCAGCTAATAAAGCTCTTATGGCACATAATCACAATCCTAAGAAAAGTTTTAATAATGCTAAAGGTTCTTATTCACACACTTCTAATCATACTAATAATAATGGTCATGCTTCTCATGCACATCATGAAACTAGTAAGAGGAAGAAAGTGTATGACCTTGTCAACATTGTGGTAAAACTAGCCATCTTGAAAATAATTTCTTTAAAGCGAAACCTTTAATGGCTAAAGCTAACAAGAAAAATTCTAATGAATCTTAAGTAGCTTTGTGTGCATCTATTGTTTCATCTAGAAATTCTTCTTCTAATGTGGAATAGATAATGGATTCTGGTGCTTCTAAACATATGACTGGTAATGCTTCTTTATTTACATCTTATGACACTAATAAGCACTCATCTCAAAAAGTTCCTATTGGTGATGGTAAACAACTTTTTGTAACTGGTTCTGGTAATATTAATGTTGCTAATGGTCAATTGGAAGATGTTTTTCATGTTCAAAATGTGCCCATTTACTTACTTTTTATTTATCGTGCATGTCAAAAAGGTTTTAAATTTGAAGCTTGGCCCAATAAATATGTTCTTAAAGATAGAAATCAAAATTACATAGCCTCTTCTAGTCCCGTTGATCATATAGTTGGTTTATAAAAATATGTTGGTTTTAATTCCATTAAGAGACAACCCTTTTTTTCCTATGTTTATCATGCTAATGAACTAAGTCAAATATGGCATGAAATATTGGGTCACTTGAACTATGGTAAAATGCAAATGCTAACTAAAATGGTTCATGGTTTTCCTAATATTTCTTCTACTACTGTTATTTGTGAAGGATGTGTTCTTGGTAAACATCATAAATAAATGTTTGATAAAGGTAAAGCCTGGCGTGCTAAAGCACCTTTATAATTAATTCATAGTGATATATGTGGTCCTCATGAAGTTCCTTCAATATCTCATGCAGTTTATTTTCTTACCTTTATTGATGACTTTAGTAGAAATTTTGGGTTTATTTTTGAAAAATAAAATTGAAACATTTGTAAAATTTCAAGAATTTAAATCCATGGTTGAAAATGCATCTGGTAAGAGTATTAAAACCTTGTGATCTGATAATGGGGGAAATTTTTTAAGCAATAATTTGATGCATATTTATCTAAACATGGTATTCAACATCAAAAGATTGTTCCTTACACACCTCAACAAAATGGTGTTGCTGAAAGGAAAAATAGAACTTTAGTTGAAATGGCTAGATGTGTGCTTTATTCTAAAGGACTGCATAAAAAATTTTGGGTTGAAGCCATCTGTTGTGCTAATTTTATTTTAAATAGGGTTCCTACTAAAGCTATTAAGCATGTTACCCCTGAGGAAAATTGGAATGGACGTAAATTGGATATTAGTAATTTCAAGGTGTTCGGTTGTGAATGTTGGGTTCATATTCTTGATGAAAAATGGAAAAAGTTAGAAACCAAATATCACAAGTGTATCTTCATTGGTTATGATGAGAATTCCAAGGCTTATAGGTTGTTTGGTCCTTCTTATCAAAGTGTCATAATCGGAAGGGATGTTCAATTTCATGAAGTCCCTTCCCCACCTGAGTCTGTAGAATCATGTTACACTGAATTTATCGATACCACCTATTATTCCTATTCCCATTACTCCTTCTTCCAGTTCTGTGCCTCTTATTAATCTTGATTCCTCCTCTCCCTCAAGTATTCCACCTAAACTCATGAAGCTCTTGAAGTGACTCCTAATCCATCTACTTTTCCTTTTTGGACTCGGAAAACTCTTGAATCTGGAGGTAGTGAGGATGGAAATCCTTTTGACACTTGGCGAACTAGATCTAACTTTGCTCTTATGATCAAAGTTTTGGCCATAGATGATCCTACTACTTATGATGAAGTTAAGGGTAAGCCTCATTGGGAACAAGAAATGTCTATTGAATATGATCTCTTTTGAGAAACAAGACTTGGTCTCTTGTTCCTCTTCCTTTAGCAAAGTATTTAGTTGGTTGTAAATGGGTTTATAAAACTAAGTCAACTATAGAAGGACAGATCAAAAAGCATAAACTCGATTAGTTGCAAAAGGTCTTAATCAACATGAAGGTATTGATTATAGTGAAACTTTTTCTCCTGTTACTAAAATGAACACAATAAGAACCATTTTATCACTTGTTGCATCTTATAAGTGGAAAATTCCTCAAATGGATGTTAAAATTGCCTTTTTAAATGGTGATCTTACTGAAGAAATTTATATGCAACAACCTCCTGGATTTATTTATGTTGAATCCTCAAGTTTAGCATGCAAATTACACAAATATTTATATGGTCTCAAACAAGCATCTAGGGCTTGGTATGATAAAATTGATACATATTTCTTGAATAATGGTTTTAAGCATTGTATATATTATCCAAATCTGTATGTTAATAACTTTGGTGATAATGTCCTCATTGTTGTTTTATATGTGGATGATCTAATTATCACTAGCAGCCAACTTGTATTAATTCAAGATATGAAAATTGCTCTTCAGAAGCAGTTTGAGATGACAAATCTTGGTACATTGCACTATTTTTTGAGTCTTCAGATCTGGCATATGGTCGATGGTATTTTTCTCTCTCAGCCTAAGTATGTGATAGATTTATTGGCTCATTTCCATATGCATGATTGTAAACCTACTCCTACACCATTTCAATCCGGTGTAAAGTTAACTGTTGATTGTACCACTTCATTGGTTGTTGCTACTCTTTATCATTAGCTCATTGGCAGTTTGATATATTTAACTCATATCAGACCAGATCTATCTTTTGTGATCAATATGGTTTCTGGATTCATGCAACAACATCGTGAAAGTCATTAGCAGACATCCAAGAGAATTCTGTGATATTTATGGTGTATTATGGTATATTTTATTTAAGTAGTGCTACAATTTTACTCTTTGGTTATACAGATTTTGATTGGGCAGGTGACAGTTTTGATCGACGATCAACTACTACTTACATATTTCAACTTGGTTCAGGTCCAATCTCAAGGTTCAGCAAGAAGATAAAGACTCTTTATTTATCCTCATGTGAAGCAGAGTATATAGCAGCCAAAGAAGCAACTAAAGAAGTTGTTTGGTTACAACATGTTCTTACCAATCTTGGTCTGGTTCCAAAATCGTCCACTGCGTTGAAATGTGACATTCAGGGTGCAATTCAGCTTGCTTATAATCTGTTATAGCACTCCAAGATGAAGCATCTCGAACTTGATTCTAATTATATTCAATGTTTGTCGCCAATGGTATTCTTTCTCTGGAGTATTGTCCATTCGACCAGTAGGCAAATGATATCTTAACCAAATCCTTGATAGAAGCAAAGTATGTGCATCTATGTTCTTTGCATGGGATGAGGGAAGTCATCATCAAGAGGGAGCAGTAATGACTCCTTCCTTAGTTTTAGGATGGGCCCTTCTCCCAGCCATTATTAAGGGAGAGTGGGAATATATTATATTACTTTGAAGGTAATAATGTCTTTGTATTATGTTGTAAGTTATCCATAATCTTATGTAAAAGAGTAATACATTATATCCTATATTTATTATGGCATAATTATCCATTTATTATATAAAAAGTGTTATTTTGGATAATTCTATTATCCCACATTTAATATGTGAGAGTAATTCCTCCACATCTTTGGGTATATAATAGGGTCAAGGGAGTCTTTTAAGTCATATACCATTTTGTGATACCATCACATCTTATTCTGTGTTCACAACATACTGCTATTTGCATCGGGTTATTTGTAGTTGATCTCTTTGTAAGATTGTAGGAGATTTCTGGAGATAATAGAAGACAACCTTCCCATGTATGTAGCCCAATTAGGTGAACCACATATATTAGTTTTATTCTTTTTCCTTGTTCTCTTTTTGTTCTTATTTGTATGTTGATATATTGTTGGTTTCTTAGATTGATAGCTAGTTTAGTAGATCTAATATTCTAACATGTAAGTCATGTCAATTTGATAAGAAAACTAGAGTTCAATTCAATGCCAAAGAAGGATCAACATGTAAGCTTATTGAACTTATACATATCGATTTGTGTAGACCAGTAAGGAAAAAGTCACCTCATGGAGAACAATACTATATCTTATTCATTAATGACTAAAAAGTCACCTAGTCCAAAAGGTGTATAACTATCCAAGAATACACTTGGAACTGGAGAAAAAACCCAGTGCACCGTTGAGCTACAAGCGACACAGGAGCAAGATTCCCCAAAAAACCAGGGCCAAGTGGGTTCATAGAACAAAAGGCATGTATATGTATGCATGCATTTTCACAAGAGGAAAAGCGCGTATGGGATGGAAATTAAGATTAGTAAATACCACGGGTCCATACGATGGTAATAGCCCACAATATTGAGTGGAATAACGGTTACCTGATCTCATCCAAGAATACCATAGGTTATAAGTGTTGTTTTGGTCTAACATATTGAGAAAGGCTAAGACTATATAACGATGAGAAGATCAAAGGGCTAAGTGTGCAAGTAAAAAGGTTTTTTTAGGAATACTTCTATATGAAGTATATTTTATGTTGTAAGGGCTATGGTTATGATATGATCTAAAATATCTTATGCACCTTTGGATACAATGTTGGATTAGAATCATGAGACCTAAAATGCGTTATCATTGTGTTGTACCTTTGAGTTGATAATGGTCAGCTATCAAGCCATAGCATCTAAGATAATTGTTTTGGGGTTTTTTGTTTTAATTTGGAAGACCAATGGATGAAACAGATATAACACTATAATGCCTAACCTTTTGAATAATATTAATCCCAAAGCAGAGGGTTGTTATAAAATTTCACACAATGATAAAGCTTGAATGGTGGTGAGCAGAAACAAAAAATAATATGATTATCATAATTTTTAGACAGAAAATTAAACAATCATAAGTATGAAAACCTTTGATTGATGTTGAGAAGGTTCAAGAGAATATGCTTATGTATACAACAAGATGCTTATGATTTATTGATTCAGAGGGAATTAATTAAACAAACAGTTCATTAATCCATTCTCTTTAATGATTATCACTTCAGAAGCTTATAGGAATAGATTGAGGCATAATTATTCCTACCTAGGTATCTCTGTAAGACATAAGAATATGAAGAAAAACACAATGTGTAATACTGGAAAAACTTACAAGAAACCCAAACTATGTAAAACTAAATTCAAAATCCTTTGTTTTGTATTAAGGGTCCAGAAAAGCTAGTACATCAATGTTTACAAATTCTTCTTCAAGGGTGAAATCCCTTTCAATGGTCAACCTGGTTCAATGGTGAACAATGAACTCTTAATAAATCAAGAAGAGAGTTATTTATACAATAGTAGAACAAAGAAAATATCCTAAACTATTTAAGAATTTATTCTAGCAAAAGGAAATATCTTCATGCAAGAAGATAGAGACAGCTATTGAACTACTACTTGTTGTCCCTGTTATTTAGGTTCTGATGGCTTTGGTCTTTGATATTTTTCCCTTTAAGCTGCTTGTCTATTTGATCTTCATGATGGAATTCATATTCACTTATGACCTTTCATCTCATACACTTTAATCTGATACTCTTTAACCTTATTGACCTGTCAATATCCTTCACTGTTCCGTAAGAATTATTAACGAATCTCGCATGCTCTCGGGCAGGTAAAGTCCAGAGAACAGTAGCGTACGATATTGTTGTGGGTCATTGGATTTGGGAGCTGATGATCTGATGAATATCGTGTGGTGGAGTTGCATGGAGGACAGTTGGCGAAGATTAGCAAGGTCCAGGGGTTAATTAAAAGTGATTTGTAATTGATTTGATGAATAAAGTGTGGGTTAAAAGTATAATGTGATGGGTTTTAAAAAAATTAGGTTAAAAGGGGTTTTATGGTATGGCAAAGTTAACTTTATAAAGTGGAGGGGGGAATAAAGACTCAGATCAAGGGGGTTTCATGGGTTTTAGGGAATTTACAAGGGGAAAATGATTTTTTGAAAGGGAAATGGGTTTCACACTAGGGAAAAGGGGTTTTTGGGTAGGAGAATGATGGGATAATGAGAAAATTAGTAAGTATGTAGTGGGGGGTGAAATCAAATGACTGGAAGTTAACCAAATCAACTTGTCAACATCTTTTCACCTTGATAACTACTCGTGCACACTGAAACACATGATCAAGCATGATAAATGTGCTTATGCCTCAATCAACTTTGTACTTTTGCAACCTTTCTTCTACCTACCCTTTACTTACCCTAACATTTTTTCTTCACTTGATTGGGTGCATTTAGGCTAGTAGACCCTTTTCTTCTTTTTTCTTTTTAAAAGCAAACTATCCAATTCTAACTTTATAACATCCAATGGCTCAGATTAAACTGATGAGCTCCTTATTATTCTCTACCTAACTATTGATCTGCCAAGATTAAACAATTTGGATAGATCTTTATTCTCTAACTATAAACATGAAATTTAAAGCATGAACTAGTCAAGATTAAACTTTTTGACTATCATGGGTTGTGGCATTTATGACAAGCTGCACACAACCATTATTTTGCATAAAATTAGTGGCACTTGGACTTGCACATTTTCAGAGTATATTGCTTTTTGCTTTTCTCTCTAACCTAACATTTTATTTTTGCCTTCATTTTTTAGGGCATCAATTCTAACATTTTATTTGATATGGACATATTTATCAAGATATTTCCTAACATTTTTTATTCAATATTCTTTTTGTCCATATCATAGCTTAACATGTTTTTGAAAAATATTTGCATTTTTTTACTAATTAATTCTAACTTATCAAAACCAAAAAATGCTACAACATTGGCTCCAATTGGGGACTGCTTTCTCCTATAGAATGCAAAGAACCTACAAATCCATGTGCCTTCTCCTTGGGCTATGGAGTCTTTTGCTGTAAAAAATCACACTAACATCTTGAAAAGTAAAAAAAAACAGAGTGTTTACAATGGTAGCAATGAAACCTACTTGAACTTCTCAGTACTGAATGTAATGTCTGAGAAACCTTCGATTTACAGGATAAGTGGAATATAGCCCCTCAAGATTTTGTGGCACAAAAGTGTTGTTTCCCTTCACTTCCGCAATTGCTAAAGTTCCAAACCATAGGTTGTCAAACTTGCCATGTTTTCCCTTTTCTTCTCTCTTGTAATTCCATCTTAGAACTAGGTCGCCTTCCTTGAAGTCCCTTTCCCTGGATCTTCTATCAAACAATCTCTTCATCTTACTTTGATACATTTTCATTTTGTATTGAATTTCATCTCTGTTTTCATTTAGTTCAATAATCTTATTTATTCTCCTTGAAAAATCATCAGATTCATATGTTGAATCCTGCAAGAATTTTAAAACAGGAAATGCCACATTGGTAGGGAAGATTGCATCTTTCCCATAAACTAAATGGAAAGAAGATTTACTAGTAGATCTCTTTGGAGTAATTCTATTTTCCCATACTGCATAAATTAAATGAGAGTCCCAATTCTTTTTATGATCTGCTAGAGTCTTTTTTATTACCTTTACCATACTTTTATTGGAGGATTCTGCAAGGCCATTACCTTGTGGGTAATATGTAGTTGAATGATGTAACAAAATCAAATATTTCTGGAAAAACTCAATCATTTTAACACTAGAAAAATTTGTTGCATTATCAGTGACAATTTGAGTTGGGCAACTAAATCTAGATAAGTTTTTCTCTTTAATAAATTTGATTACTACTGAATCAATAAAATTTCTCACTGGAATTGCTTCCACCCATTTAGTGAAGTAGTCTGTTGTAGTAAGGATCCATCTATGTTGATTACTTGAAGTGGGATGAATCTCTCTAATAAAATCTAATCCCCATTGGCTAAAACATTATGAGACTATTGATGGAACCAGTGGAAGAGCTGCTAGTTTTTGCTTACTAGCAAACATTTGACAAGGAACAAAACCTCTGACCTTTGATCCTACTTGTAAGAACAATGTTGGCCAATAAAATCCTCCCCTTAGTATCTTATATGTTGTTTATGTCCAAGCATAATGTCCTCCACAAAATCTTGTATGAAACTAGTCAATGATTCCTTTAGTTTCTGATTTTGTTAAACATAATAACAAAATATTTAGTGGGTCTTTCTAGTAAAAATTTGCATTTATGATACAATACTTGATTGCTTTCAGTTTGAGAGTTTCACACTAGCTTTTGGACAATGATGTTGGACATTCAAAATGGATCAAGAAATTTACAATATCTTGGTACCAATCTGACAACAGAAAATTTTCATCAATGCGTAAAGGGCTGATCTGATCTGAAGGTAAAGGTTCTTGTGGATTCTTTTCTTCAGGATGAAGGGAAGGTTCTTGTGGATTCTCCTCTTCTACAAGGAAAGAAGGTTCTTTTGTATTCTTCTTATCTTAAATTTGAGAAGTTTCTTGTGGATTCTTCCCTTGTATCTATAAAATAGAATTGATTTCGAGCACTTTACAGTTGGATTCAGCTAGAAGTTTAGCTCAATTATGTAATACTTAAGCTCGACATCTCTCATAACCTTGTTGAAAAATGCTATGGGTTGGTCATGAGAATCTTCATTATTTTGTAGTAGAACAGCAGCAAGGGTTGTTTCTGAGGAAAAGGAAAATATATTGAATGGTTTGGTGTAATCAAGGCTAGCCAAGGTGGGAGCTTCAGAGATAGATTTCTTGATCTAATCAAAGGCATTCCTGGAAGAGACATTCCATTTAAATTCATGATCCTTTCGGAGCATGTCAGTTATATATTTTACAATCTCAACATAATTTGGGATGAATCTCCTTAAAAAAATAATCTTGCCTAGAAAACCTTGAATCTCCTTCTTGTTTCTAGGTAAGGTCAATGTTTCAATGGCAGACACACACCTGGGATCAATCACCACTCCTTCTTTTGAAATTATATGGCCCAATAGTTTTCCTTCTTTAATAGCAAACAAAGACTTTTTAGGATTCAATGATATTCTGAATTTTCTACAACTATCAAAAACCTTCATCAAGTGCTTTAGATGTTTCTGATTACATTTAGAAAAAACAGTTATGTCATCAAGATAAATGACCACAAATTTATTCACCTGACCCACAAAATCTACATCCATGGCTCTCTGAAATGTTGCTCTAGCATTGGTTAAGCCAAATGGCATCCTAGCATACATGAATGTACCCCAGGGTGTAGTAAAGGTTGTCTTCTCTCTATCTATTGAATCAACATTTACTTTATTATAGCCTGAAAAACCATCAAGCATAGAAAGTCTTTTTGCTCCTAAAACCATTTGAGGTAACTGATCCATTTTGGGCAAAGGATAGTTATCTTTTAATGATGTTTTGTTCAAATTTCTAAAGTCCATACAGAGTCTAATTTCTCCATTCTTCTTTCTAACATGAACTAAATTTGCAACCTAGTTAGAATATCTAAGAGGTAGAATGATCTGGGCATCTAGCATTTTATTAATTTCCTTTTCTACAGTTGGTAGAAGATTTGGATTAATCCTCCTAAGTTTATGTTGATAAGGAACTGCTTTTGGCTTTAAAGGAATCATATGTTGTATTAATGAAGTATCATACATTTTTAAATCAGCATAGGTCCATGCAAAAACATCCTTATAATTTTGAAGTAACTTAAGATATTGAGCTTTGATCTCAAGATCTAAAGATGCACAAATTTTGATGTTTTTAATATCATCATTTGTTCCAATATTAATTTCTTCTATGTCATCTTGTGAAGAAATGAAGTGAGCATTTCTGAGGACATCATTTTGGTCAAACAATTTTTATAAAGGAATGAGGCCCTTGGGAATAAAATTGTTAGACATTTGAATAATGTCATGATCAACAATTTTTGAATTGAAATTTGAAGTATCATTTTCATTTATTTTTGTTCTATCTTCATCAATTTGCTGAACTAAAAAGTCATCCATAACCTGCAGAAAAGATTTCAAATGTTCATCATCTTCAAATATCTGCCAGTGTTTTAGATTATCTGGGATGGATGGTTTGTATTTGACTTGTATTTGATATAGTACATTGGTATGATCATGAATTTTAAATGAACTTGCAAAAACAACTATGGCATCTGCATGAATATTCTGATTTTTTGGAATATAAGTCAAAATAAAAGCATCAAAAAAGTTTTCAACTGAATCCCAAACTTCATTTCTATAAGACCTAAGTCTAGCATGCTTAGTCTAGTAAATATTTCTCACTTATTTGACAATAAGTTCTGAATCAATAAAAACACTTAAGTTTTGAACCTTTAAGCTTTTGGCTAATTGCAGTCCTAAAAGGAAAGCTTCATATTCAGCCACATTATTGGTAACTTTGAAGTCGAGTTTACATGATTGGGTGATATTTTCTTTTTTATGGTGAAATTAAAACTACCCTAGCTTTTGCTCGATCTTTTGTACAAGAACCATCAAAAAATAGTTTCCATACATCAGTTTGATTCGGTACAGGACTTTCAATTACATCTTATATTTTAACTTGAATTTCATATATTTGGTTTGAAGAGAGTTGAAAACAACCAAAATCCTGATCAATTTCATAAATGGGATGGTTCCTTGGCTGGTTAGTTTTGCAAACAGTGTGCACAAATCTTACCTCTCTATATAACCTTAGTTGTTCTCCCCCATAAACTGGAATAGTGTCATAAGACATATCCATCTGAAGAATTCCCCTTAATTTGGCATATCAATACCTAGAAAGGAGCATTCCAAATTCAGGAGGGATATATGTGACAACTATATCAAGCACTACCCTTTTCACTGGAATTTGGGTAAGGGTGACTATTAAATCCTTAATCAATCCTAAATAGGGCACCCTTTTAGAATCAAAGGTGTACAAGTCATGACATGATCTAGTTATGTCAAGTTCCAAGTGGTCCATGATAGTTTTTAGCATGAGGTTATGTGATGCTCTAGAATCAAGCATACAATTATATAACATGGAATCATTTGTCCTAAGAGTTACATAGACAACTGTTAGTTTTTAACTCTTTCTAACTCTTTTTCAACATTAAATGTAGTCAAAGAATTTTTATCATTTTGAGCAATATCAGTTGATTGATTTAATGGTCGAATAACAGTTGTTTGAGTTTCAACAACTTTGGTACGAGGTTCAATTATTGGAGTCTCCTTAGGAGGTCTTCCAAGGCCAGGTCTAGGCCTAAGATCATATCTCTTGTTCAACTCTACAATTAAAAATTCAGAGAAGGCATGGTATTTAGAAGCCTGTGAGGATTCTTGATCTTCTTGAACCTGATTTTGTTGTCAGAGAGGAATCATAACTGTTTGATTAGCAGAAGTATCCATGTTATTGATATCTTCAGTAATAGTCATAGTATTTTCATCAGGTTGTTGGTCATCTATCAGTAAAGGAGTGGGAACCTATTGATCATTACTAGGTCTCTGAAGAATTTGTAATTGTGGATTCCTTCTATACTGACCTTGATTTTGATTTTGGGGTCTATTAACTATTTTTTGAACTGTCCTAGGTTGAGTCTCAATCTCGGAAATTCTATTAGATATATTTCTAATAAGAGAAGTTATTTCATCTATTTTAGAATCTTCAATTTTAGTCTTATAAGAACTAGAGGAACTAGAGGCTTCTAGAATAGATTTGAGTTTTCTTTGGACCTTTTCCTCTTTAGCTTTCAAGGAAGTCAAAGAAGCCATATTTTCTTCCACCTCTATAACATTTGTTTGCATATCTTCAACAGTTCTTGAAGTTATCTCTCGTAGCATTACAACAAAATCGTCGTCAAAGGCTTTAGAAAACCTAGACTTAGCTGCTGCTACAAGGGGTTTTTAATTAGGGGGCATCTTGTGATAAAGTTTATTGAAACTTTTGATAAAATCTGATATAGGTTCACCAAAGTTTCTTTTAATTTCTTCAATTTCAATCAGAAAGTAAAGAGGATCTTTCTTTACACCCAATTGATTTTTAAATATGTTTGTAAGCTCTTCCCAATTTCTAATGGAATTTACAAGTAACTGCCTAAACCATATTATTACATTTCCTTCAAGTGACTGTACAAACAATCTCAAGTAAACATTTTCGTGTTCGATATTCATATTGTCTGCAAAGTCTAGAAAAGCTTGAAGATGGTCCTCAGATGTGGGACTAGTTTCTCCATTATACCTGGGAAGGTATTTCAGATACCCAGCTAGGAATGCATCGAGGTTAGCAGGTAAGACTAAAGTTGCATATCTAGCCTGAACAATAGGTTGGAATGCCATAGTATAAGGTGGTGTATAAGGTGTTTGTGTGGATGAATAAGAAGAAGATGAAAAAGAAGAAGAGGAAGGTGATTGAGGGGGTGCGTGACTATGTGGAGGTGAACAAGGAGGGGATATCTTGAATAACTTTAAAGGAGTCTTAAGAACTAACTTTGGGACCTGTGGAGGAATACCTTCTTTTGTTTCAAATAGTGGATTTGTATGTACATAGATGGTCTCTTCAAGTTATTTAGAAGTAGAATCTTCAAGTCGTTCAGAAGTGGAAGGAAATGAATAAGTGGTAGGGGATATGAAATTTGTGGGTTTGCATTCAGGTAAATGAACACCCAAGTCAGACTCAGTTTTAGGTGATCCTAGTGGTAATGAGGGTTCTATATTCTTTTCAAAAGAATGAATGAGGAAAGATGAATCTAAATCAACTCCCCTATCTAATAGTTCAGAAACCCTAGGAGGTATTTGTGTCAAATCAGGTTCAGATGGAGCATTACAAAAAGGATCAAATGATACTAACTCTTCAAAATACAAGGTAGAAGAGGAAGAAGAAGATGGTTGTTGTCTCCTTTTAGAACTGGCTTTTCTCAGAAGCTTTTTAGGATCTGACAAAGGGTTAACTAAGTCAGATTCTGAATGAGATTGCGTGTGCTTAAAAGGTGCTAGTTTGGGCTATTGGAGTCACGAGGTGAAATATCTTAACCTTTATAGACCTTTAATTACCTTAAAGGAATAGAATGGATATCATTTTCCCAGGAAAAATTAATGGAATTCAAGTCCCCAACAACGGTGCCAAATTGATGTTGTACCTCTGAGTTAATAATGGTCAGCTATCAAGCGAGAGCATATAAGATAATTTTTTTGGGGTTTTTTGTTTTAATTTGGAAGACTAATGAATGAAACAGATATAACAATGTAATGCTTAACCTTTTGAATAATATTAATCCCAAAGGAGAGGGTTGCTATAAAATTTCACATAGTGATAAAGCTTGAATAGTGGTGAGCAGAAACAAAAAATAATATGATTATCATAATTTTTAGACATAAAATTAAACAATCATAACTATGAAAACCTCTGACAGATGTTCAGAAGGTTTAAGAGAATATGCTTATGCTTACAACAAGATGCTGATGATTTATTGATTCAGACGGAATTAATTAAACAAATAGTTCATTAATCCATTCTCTTTACTCATTATCACTTCAGAAGCTTATAGGAATAGATTGAGACATAATTATTCCTACCTAGGTATCTCTGTAAGACATAAGAATATGAAGAAAAACATAATGTGTAATACTAGAAAAACTTATAGGAAACACAAACTATGTAAAATTGAATTCAGAATCCTTTGCTTTGTATTAAGGGTCCAAAAAATCTAGTACATCAATGTTTACAAATGCTTCTTCAAGGGTGAACTCTCTTTCAATGGTCAACCTGATTCAATGGTGAATAATGAACCCTTAATAACTTGAGAAGAGAGTTATTTATACAATAGTAGAACTAAGAAAATATCCTAAAATATTTAAGGATTTATTCTAGGAAAAGGAAATATCTTCATGCAAGAAGATAGAGATAGTTATTGAATTGTTGCTTGCTGCCCCTGTTATTTAGGTTATGCTGGCTTTGGTCTTTGATATTTTTCCCTTTAAGTTGCTTGTTTGTTTGATCTTCACACTGGAAGTCATACTCACTTATGACCTTTCATTTGATACACTTTAAACTGATACTCTTTGACCTTATTAACCTGTCAATATCCTTTACTATGCATTTTTACTTTTACTATACATTTCAAGTTTTTACTGTGTATTTCAATATTAAATCATTTAGTTTTTTTATGTCTTAGCATCAGGTAGTTTGGATATTGATCATATGTTTATATTTTAACTGTATGTTTTATCTGCCTTCTCTGTTTTGTCTTTAAATTGTGTAAATTGGTTGTTTTAACATTTACTGTGTAAATGATTTCTTCTGCTCTGTCTTTGGTTTGTTTTCTATTTGTACAGGAAAATAATTTGAATTCATTTTTCGAGAGTCTAGAACAAATAGGTTTTTAACTGGTATAAAAATTGTTTATCCAGTCCCCTGGGCTTCTGCTAATCACATGCAAAATACAACAATTGTTAAGAAAAACACAAGTTGACAGGGAGGGCCACAATGACTTCATTTGAGTTAAAAGGTCTATGGATGGAGTCTGGAGCATTTTCGAGAGGTAAACAATGGTTAAATCGTTGCATAGGTTTAGGGTGGCACAAGAGGGTTATACAAGTTTTACTGTGTAAACAGACGAAACGAGCGAAAGTGAGGCTTTTCGCATTTAAACAGGTAACCTTCTAAAATTTGGCACAAAAGGGTTAAATGAAAAATGGATGGTTTTATCGTGAGTAGGGAGCAGTTTCAAAGGCTCATCACACCACTTTTGGCCATGGAGTGGTTTTTCCCTGAGGGCACAAGAGTTAATGTGGGACTGCCATGTAACCATAAGGGGCCCGAGCAAAACCACGAATCTTGCATGCTCTCGAGCAGGTAACAGTCGGAGATCAAGTTCTCAAGATATTGATGTGGGTCATTGGATTTGGGAGCTAATAATCTAATGGATATCGCGTGGTGGAGTTGCATGGAGGAAAATTGGCAGAGAT
Organism: Pinus taeda; assembly: GCA_000404065.3. NCBI lineage: Eukaryota > Viridiplantae > Streptophyta > Pinopsida > Pinales > Pinaceae > Pinus > Pinus taeda. The sequence continues at coordinate 154,294 of APFE030523906.1, read as the reverse complement.
TAGCGGGGCCCAAGAGTTAATTGCAAGTGATTTGTAATTGATTTAATGAATAAAGTGCAGGTTAAAAGTATAATGTGATGGGTTTTAATAAAACTTAGGTTAAAAGGGGTTTTATGGTATGGCAGAGTTAACTTTATAAAGCGGAGGGGGGAATAAAGACTCAGATCAAGGGGGTTTTATGGGTTTTAGGGAATTTACAAGGGGAAAATGATTTTTTTAAAGGGAAATGGGTTTCAAAGTAGGGAAAGGGGTTTTTGGGTAGGAGAAAGATGGGATAATGAGGAAATTAGTAAGTATGTAGTGAGGGGTGAAATGAAATGAGGGGAAGTTAACCAAATCAACTTATGAACATCTTTTCACCTTGATAACTGCTCCTGCACATTGAAACACATGATCAAGCATGACAAATGTGCTTATGCCTCAATCAACTTTGTACTTCTGTAACCTTTCTTCTACCTACCCTTTACTTACCCTAACATTTTTTCTTCACTTAATTGGGTGCATTTAGGCTAGCAAACTTTATTCTTCCTTTTTCTTTTGAAAAGAAAACTATCTAATTCTAACCTTATAACATCCAAGGGCTCAAATTAAATGGATGAGCTCCTTATTATTCTCTGCCTAACTATTGATCTGCCAAGATTAAATAGTTTGGATAGATATTTATTCTCTAACTGTAAACATGAAATTTAAAGCATGAACTAGTCAAGATTAAACTTTTTAACTGTCATGGGTTGTGGCATTTATGACAAGCTGCACACAACCATTATTTTGCATAATAAAGTAAAAGTAGTGGCACTTGGACTTGCACACTTTCAGAGTTTATTGCTTTTTTGTTTTCTCTCTAGCCTAACATTTTATTTTTGCCTTCATTTTTTAGGACATATATTCTAACATTTTCTTTGATATGGACATATTTATCAAGATATTTCCTAACATTTTTTATTCAATATTCTTTTTGTCCATATCCTAGCTTAACATTTTTTGAAAAATATTTTCATTCTTTGACTAATTAATTCTAACTTATCAAAACCCAAAAATGCTACAACACATTGTATGATGTATTAATGGATGGGCTAGATCTGAATGCTAACACATGTTTTATTCTTTAAATTTTATGATCTGGGTATGTCTGAAGTCTGGAATAACTATGAAGTTATAAGTTATTATTTGTAGATCTATACGTTGGTTCGCCTTGGTGAAGGCATGTATACATGCTAGCTCTATACTTCCAAGTAGTGTATGGAGAAGAAAAGCATGTTGTTTAGAGATGAATGATCTATCTTATCAGTGCTACTGCCTTATTGTTGCCTATCAATGGTCTCTTCATTAGATCTGAAAGTAGAACTGACTATATAAGGAGATTGATTCTGGTTGATTTATTGATTGAGCGAGAAGGGTGATCTTTGTTGCTATATGTTTAGAAATCTATAGTTTGACAGTAGATTTGCAGAATGTCATTGGTTGGGACAATTTTTGGTTCAGAGGTTTTATGATGCAGTATCTTTAGAGGTATATGCAGGTTGGGTTAAAGAAAGTCCTGTACACATGTAGTAGTAGTGCATACATTCTGACATTTGATTTTTGAGGTTGTAGTTGGTTATGATTGTTGATGCAGTGTTCTGGGTTTAGCTCTGTGTTCTGGTGATAGTGATTTGGCTATTTAGATTTACTGGTTGTTGATAGATGTAGTTGTATTTGATGGTTGTATTGTAGTAGTGATTGATTTTTGAGCTTTAATGTTACTAATGGGTTCAATATGAAAATTTGATGAAACATGGCCTACATATGGTGTTGTTGTGTATGAGGAGTATCAAGTCTGAAAATTTATGAAACATGGTCCATGTAGGAAGAGTGAAGGTAGTAGTCTTCTGTAGGTTGGTGCCTACGCACTGATAAACATATCAGCTAGTACAAGAGGTACGGGGTTGGAGCTCCCTTCCAGTAGAATCTCTAAAATGAGTGAAGGTTGTAGTCTTGAACAAGTAGATTCCTATGTACTAGAAAAGTCTACACCAGTACAAAACTTGTAAACACTTTTTATTATAAGAATATTGAAGACTGAGACGACAACAGTGGTGGTTTTTTCCCACATTGGGTTTCCACCTGAAAAATCCTAGTGTTCATGTGTGTTGCTTATGTGTGTTGATTTATTTTATTTTTACTGCATCTATTTATCGATTAATGCATCACACTCTGCTTTAAGAAAATAAATTAGTTGTTTGTTATATATACAATGGTTTCATTCTTTATAATCGTAGACATACACATATTGTTTGAAAAGGAAAATAATTATTGTGAAAGTTAAAATACTA